>JABUQX010007536.1:45000-67500 GCA_015478945.1 Trachelipus rathkii | reverse complement strand
ATGTCAATCCCATAGACTGTTCAATATTGATCGATCCAGGTTAGGTCTCATTCCAGGCCCTCTAAGTAGGTTATGATAAGTTTTGCTAGGTATAACATCAGAGAGAAATGGTATGTAGAATTAGACAAATCTGTTGCATAACCTGAATAGAATGGCCTAAACGAGCATGGAGGCCGCACTAATTTTTATTATAGAGAAAGTCTATGGGATAGATTTTTAACTTTCAGAGGCTGTAACTTTTTTCCCTAAAGAGACGGACCGATTTCGTTTTCACTATTCTTCATTATTATTTTTTTACAGTATATCCGTGTGATTTCAAAAAAAAAAAAATTTTTTGTTTTTTTTTTTAAATAACAAATCCTATGGGTTTTTTTACAACTTTGAGAGGCTGGTAACTTTTTTTTCCTAAGGAGAGCGACGATTTGCGTTTATTTATTCTTTAGTTATTATTTTTTTATGAGTATATCCTGTGATTTTCATAAAATCGGGGGTGACAACCTCTGGGTAACAATTACCTGGGATTTTTAACAACTTTGAGAAGGCTGTAACTTTTTTTTTCCTAAAGAAAGAAGCGACAATTTTTGTTTTCACTATTCTTCATTGATTTTTTTTTAAAAGTATCTCCTGTGATTTTCATAAAAATCGGGGTCACAACCCTCTGGTAACAATTACCATATAGTATATATATAATAGATATATGTATGTATATATAAATATTATATATATATATATATAGTATATATAATATATAGTATATATATATATATATTATATTATTTATATATATATATTATATATATATTATCTATATATATAGTCATAAAAAAAATAAATAAACAAGATATGTAGCAAGCTAAATAAAAATATAATAAAAATATGCTTCAGCGACTTTTGCTATTCCAGGGGACCCATGAACTCTTTCTACTATTCCTGCCCTGTATTCTATGTCTGAAGAGTTCCCTTGGGGTTAGGAAGGACTGTAAATGGTTTCCAAAACCTTTACAACCGAAGTAAGTAAGAACTATATGCCCAATTCGCAGTTGTTATGGCAGTCTCCAAAAGCAATCACAAAAAGTGAAAATATCGTATGAAATTTTGGCATTGCAATATTGTGCATGGATGAGTGTAAGGGAAGTAATCGACCATCTGCCCTCCTCAAAGCTCAAATTCACGCTTTCAAGTAGATCCGCGTTAGTGCTCATTAGGGATGCGCAAAGAGGACGATATATGATGCGATATGATGATTTTTTTGATAGTATGAAAAATATATCGGGATGATATTTTTTTCCACCGATTATCGGGTGATATGTGATATTTTGATTTGTCAGTTATGAATCAACGATGATTTTTTTTTGTACTGTTAGAGAAGTTTCGAGCAGCTTTCTTTTTTCATAAAATAAATTTTAAGCAAAATGTTTTGTATTTTTTCAGGCGCGTTTGGATGATGGGGACATTTTGTTTGAGGCAGGAGGAAGGAGGAAGGAGGTAGGATTATCATACAAGAGAAGAAGTAAATGGCTATAGCGGAAGAACAATTTTCATGAAATTACAATTGCGTGATTTTACTTTTGCAATTTAATATTAAGGGAAAGAATGAATTTATCATATATAAACCGGAAAAACAAATTTTTAATGTAAGGTTAAATGCTAAATTAATATTTTATTTAATCTGATATTAGATAATGTTTAAAGTTTTACATGATAAGATTTTCTTACTTTACTCGATAGCTTGTATTCCTCTGTAAAATCACGTGCGGCTGCTAATTTAGGTCCATAATTAGTGTTTACTTTTAAAAAGTATATATAGTAGTATATATATATATATATATATGCTATATATATATATATAGTATATATATATATATATATATATATATATATATAATATATATATATATATATATGGTGCAATTTTTATGCATTAGAGGGCCGAGATATGCGTCGAAACTGCGACTCGTACTCAGGAAACAGTTAGATCTGGGAAACTGCGTACCAAAACTGTCACGGAAAATACAAAGAAAAAACGCAAAAAGCCAAGAAAGGGGTCTTTTAGAAAACAGAGGGCACAATACTTTTTTAAATTTCATGGAAATTACTACAAAAACAAAATGGAATGTTTTGAACTTCCTGCTTCATTATTTATTTATGTATATATTTAAAAATAAAGATTTTTAAAAAACTAAAGGAATATCCAATGGTAAACCGCGCATGGCAAGAGTGCGGGTTCGATCCGTCCAAATGGTATTCTAATTTTCATACCCTGATTCCAGATTGCTTATTCTGTGTTTTCTGGTACGCAGTCGTAGTTTTCGGAGGATTCTGGCGGCAGCTAAGTTGTATTTGGCCACTATAGTATATATATATAGTATATATATATATATATAGTATATTTAGTATATATATATAGTATATATAAATATATATATATATATTATATATATAATATCTATTGATAAATAAATACATTATAAATTTGTATTTAAGTTCAATTCATTTTAATCTATCTTTAATATAAACTTTGTGATTTTTACTGAATGTTCCCGTAAGTGTAATTTTGACTTCTAAATTCCAATTTGCAGACTTTTGGTGTTGTTAAAATGGGAAGGTAGTATTTCAGTAACAACCGAGCTCTCTATCTCTCTCGTTCGTTCTTCGTCTCTGCTCTCGCTCTCCTGTTCTCGTCTCGTCTTCTCTCTCCTGTCTTCTCTCCTCTCTCTTCTCTTCTCTCTCTCTCTCTCGTCTCTCGTCTCGTCTCTCTCTCTTCGGTCTCGTCTCGTCTCGTCTCTCGTCTCGATTATTCTCTTCGACTCACTTCGCTTCATCTCTCGGTCTTCTCTCTCTGCTCCTCTCTGCTCTCTCCTCTCTCGCTCCTGCCTTCTCTCTCTCTCTCTCTCTCTGTCACGCTATTCCTATCATGGAGAAGTCACTCCTGTTCTCTTTGTCTCTCTCTTGCTTCGATTCTTCTATCTCCTTCGTCTCCTTTTTTTCTGCTCGTTCGCTCTGCGTCTCGTCTCTCTTTTCTCTCTCCTCTCTCTCTCTTCTCTCTCGGTCTCTCTCTATCTCTCTCGTCTCTGTTCTTCTCCGCGTCATCTCTCTCTCTCTCTCTCTGACTTCTTTGTTTTCTGCCTCTTCTCGTCCGTCTCTCTCTCTCTCCTCTCCTCTTCTCTCTTCTCTGACGGTTCTCTCGTCTCTCTCGTCTCTCTCTCTCTCTCTCCTCCTTTTCTTCTCTCTCTCTCTCTTCTCTCTCTCTTCCTCTCTCTTTCTCTCTGTCTCTGCTTCCTCTCTCTCTCTCTCTCTCTCTATCTCGTCTCTCTCCTCTCTCTCTCTCTCTTTCGTCTCTCTTCTCTCTCTCTCTCTTTTCTCTCTTCTCTCTCTCCTCTCTTCTCTTTCGTTCTCTTCTCTCTCTCTCTCTCTTCATCGTCTGTCTCTGCTCTCTCTCTCTTCTCTCTCTCTCTCTCTCTTCTCTCTCTCTCGTCTCTTCTCTCTTCTCTCTCTCTCTCTCTCTCTCTCTTCTCTCTCTCTCTCTCTCTCTCTCTCTCTTCTCTCTCGTCTCTCTCTCTCTTCTCTCTCTCTCTCGTCTCTCTCTCTCTCTCTCTCGTCTCTCTCTCTCTCTCTTCGTCTCTCTCTCTCTCTCTCTCTCTCTTCTCTTCCTCTCTTCTGGTTCTCTCGTCTCTCTCTCGTCTCACTCTCATCTCTCTCTCGTCTCTCTCTCTTCTCTCTTGCTGACCACGTCGCTCTCTCTCTCTCTCTTCTCTCGATCCCTCGTCCCACTCTCCTCTTCACTGCTCTTTCTTCTTTTTCTTTCATCCATTGTCTCTCTTCTGTCCTCTCTTCTCTCGTCTCCGTCCTCTCTCTCTCTCTCGTCTCTCTCTTCTCTCCTCTTCTCTCCCTCTTTCTACCCCTTAACGTTATTTTTTGTAATTCGATGATATGATATTTTTTGACCGGATAGTTAATATCGAGAGCAATTTGGATACTTTTTTGTTAAAATTCAATATATCGATATATCGGATATTTTTTTTTTTGTCTTATATAATCGGCATCCCTAGTGCTCATTTATTGTATTTTGTTCTTTATTATAAGGGCGTGTTAGAGCCTTAAACGATCGGCACCACTTAGATGTATTTTTGACATTAAAAAATCTTTGCTGATTTAAATGATCAATAGAAATTGAAATATAATAGATTAAAATTAGAGTAAATGAATATACAAGTATGAAAATAATATACATGATGAACAAATAAACAAAAATATTAAAATGAAATAAAATGAATAATTCCTTTGACTGAAAAGTCTTCTAATATCATATTAAGTTACAGAAACATGATTTAATGAAAATAATAGTATTAAATAATAATAATAGAAGACGTAAGTAATGAAAATAAAAAGAAAATTAAATAAGCTAAAATAAAATAGGATAAAATATGGATAAATCATTATAAGTAGCAATAAAACCAATAATTTACATATGAACAGCATAAAATAATAATAAAATAAATTACCACGTGTTGACATATTTTAAAACTGAAGGAAGAAATGTAATATTGTAATAAAATAAATTTACAAATAAGCGATTCTACTTTGCTTTATAACAGAGATTAAGATAGCTAGTACAGTAGTAACGAATTATATAGATATAAACAATTTGTGAAAACTTAGTAATATAGATCGAGAAACTATATATTCAATCCAAGAATATTTTTTTTAAAGAAAAACAAAAAGAAATGAAATAAAATAAAATGCGGATAAATTCTTATTAAATAAACACACATGATATTAGTAAATAGATACAAGTGTTATAATACTGGCGCCGTATGTGACACTAGGGCAGTGATCCATTTTAGTTATATATAGTTTTATTTAACTGCTAAATATACTTCTTCTGAATTTCTTTTAAATGATATAAAGATGAGAAAAAAAAATAAAAAAGAAAAAAAAAAACAATTTATAAGAAAAGGTAAAACTAGATGAGATTAAAAGGAGTACATGCACTTTCGTAATATTCCCTGTTTAAAATTCTATAAAAAATATACAAAATAAATGTGAGATACCATGTGGGTGGAAAATCACGATGGATTGGCGGTAGCAGCATAGGAAAGTTTACTATAAAGACAAATAATTTTCTAAAAAAAAAAATTATACCGGTAATGAAGTCAATTATTCACAATTGTTTAGATATCAAGATGCCAGAAGGTCTATAGGCCTATATTAATCATATGGCGGATAATTGTCGTCGGATGTCGCAAGCGGTTAACATCACCGTCAAACATGGCTACAGAAAATACCTCTTTCAGAATTTGATTAATTGGCTAAAATCATTAGAAATAAACGGTCATCGCCGCATAAATTTTTAGGACTATCGCGTTCATGTGGAGGATTAAAAAACAATTACGTGTTAATGATTTAATACTATTTCGAGAAATAATTAAGAGTTTGCCCGCGAGGATATTTGTTAATGCCGCGATTTTAGAAAATTGGAATATTTTTTTCATATTAAATATATTATGGCAACATAGTATATAATATAATTAAGATTGAAGGTACTGTTCAATCAATTACTAATTTTCTTTGATATCATCTTGTGGTGTGTATTATTGTGTGTGTGTGTAGGTGTGTGGTTGTATGTGTGTGTAGGTGTGTGTGTGTGTGTGTGTGTGTGTGGTGTGTTATGGAATGTGTGGTGTAGGTGTGGTGGTGTGTGTGTGTGGTGTGTGTGTGGTGTTGTGTGTTGGTGTTTGTGGGTGTGCAGCATGTACTATTACGGGAGAAAAAATTGCTGCCAAAACTTAACACAATTTATATGAAAAGTTAAAGCAAAAGTGGAAAGTTTAATTTTTCTTATCTATTTTACAATATTTTTGAATAGTTATCGGTGGCAAAAAAAAAAAAAAAAAAAAAAAATGAAGGAAAATGCTAATTATTTTTTAAAAAAAAATTTATTAAATTAGGTTTCGTTCAAAAATGTTATAAAGGGGACGATACCAATTAAAAAAGAATTTAGAAATTTGTTTGCTGTGAAGCAATCAGGTCGTTTCTGTAACATTCGACTGAAGGAAGATAACAGGCTTAACTTTGCTTTCGGGAAAAATAGAGCTGTTGGAAATTTTGAATTTTGAAAGAAAAGCACTATCCGCAATTTGCCGGCTATAATTTCTCTATTTATCTGACCTACTGTATTTGTTAATATATTTGTGGATAAGGAGGCGAACACTAGAGATGGACCGAATATTCGCATGTTTTTTCAATATTCATATTCACATTCGCATTTGCGATTAAAAAAATTTATTTTCATTCACCAATATTAAAAATAAATTATTTGCATTCGCACTCGGAAGAATGCGAATGCGAACATAAAGCTGCCTGATGGAACTTAATAGAAAATTTAGTTACTTTTGGATAAATTAACCAGAGTGGTTGATTAATACCAAACTATGCTAATACCAACTCGATATAGTGGTAGTAATTTGAGACACACTCAAAGTCTAACAATATTGATAGACTTGTACAGCTGGAGAAATTAGTTCTTAAACAGTTTTCTTTTCAAATATTTTAAAAATATGAAATTATGTTAGCAACCATGATGCAAACTACTGTATAGTGTTGCCATGACAACGTGAGTTGCTAGGTACTCTTTATTGTTATGGCAGCATAACAGTTTGCATCATACTTGCAAACATAATTTCAAAATATTAAAATATTTGAAACTGTTCAGGAACTAATTTCTCCAGCTGTGAGTGTGAGTAAATACAATCGAGATCAACTGTTCAACTAATGGCATCTTCATCCTGTGTGTTTGTAACTGGGCAGAATTAATGATCCCATCATAACATTTATTGCTAGAAGCTAGAAATAACAGCTAGTCACTGAAGGGCCTTGACTGAGCGTACTGATCTTCTTGTACATGATTGTTAGGATAGAGCGTAAAAAGCCTCAAATTTATGATATAATTGTGACGTCAGAAGTGATCTGTGACGTCATCCTTACTGAATTTGGAGAAAAAAACATATCAATTATCGGGATCAATGATCCCCTAAGTTTCTGAACACAGCTTGAACAATTAATAATATAATTAATAATTAAGACTTTTGACAACCTTTTCGTTTTTCTTATTCAAACGGACAACATTTATAATATTAAACTCAAAAATAAAATGAAGGAAAATTGTTCGTCAAGTAAATAGTGAAGCACTTTAAATAACCTGTGCGCAAATTTAGAGAGATACATTAAGCAAATTTGTAAAATTTCCTTAGTCTAGAATCTAAAATTAAATATAAGGTCCTAAATATATTGTTTTTTTTTTTCATATATATTTTTTAAACTTAAAAATTACATCAAACCAGTTACTGTCCAGCAAAACCATAAACATCGCTGGACGGTACCTCATACGTCTTCTTGTACCCGTAAGGAAAATACCGTACATCCATCTTAATCTCTAGAGTACTCTTCAGCAATTGGACTGCTTTCGCGTGTTCAATCTCTAGGAATTCAATCCCATTCACAGAGAGGATCTGATCGCCTTCTTTAAGGCCTAACCTCTCTGCCTCTGTGTTTGGCATTACTTTTGATAGAAATATGCCGCAATAATGTTCTTTTCCTCCACGAATGTTGAAACCAAGCTGTGATAGAATAATTAATAAATATTATATATAAAGGCAATATATATAATATATATATTATAATTAATATATATATATAATATATATATATATATATAATATATTATAAATATATATAAATATTATATATATAATATATATATATATATAGTATATTAACTATATATTATATTATAATTATAATATAATATATATATATATATATATTCTGAAGAATAAACTTTGTTGACTTAACTTTGCGAAAATTTACTTTCAGCAAAATTAAAGACAAATCATGAAGCTAATTAACAATCTCTAAGGATATTTTTTATCTGAGGTTGCCTTTCTGGGGAAAATGAGTTACGAAAATTCGAAGTAAAATTGACGTAGTTTTAAAACAAACTCTTCAGTTAAAATTTAATTAATTTTTGAAATGACAAACAAAAATTGGAAAATATTTAAATATCAAGATAACTTCCCATACCTTAATGTCTCAGTAAATAATATCATATATCAAGTGCAGGTGACATAGCGAATGACCTATAGAAACAATACGAATCTTATACCAACACTATATAAACAATAGAGCATAAAGGTAATAATATTCATTATAGAAACAATAGACCATATTACATCATCCTACCATATTACGATAAATATGACTCAATTTACTCTCAGAAGGCACATATACAGATTACCAATTTAATAATCGATCCAAAATGAGAACCCAGTCTTCAAAATTAGAATTAAAATCCATATATTGCATACTCAAACGACCTTAAAGGAAAATCTAAATTTTAACAGTCTTTTAATACTGAAATGAGATTTTGTTTAATTAAGAAGACTTTACTGCAAAAATTTAGTAATTAGTTCCCTTCTGTTTCCTCATCTTTATTCTTTATATTATTTTAATTATGATTGATGTTAATAATATTTTTAATTTGAAAATTTTATCATATATGTAAGCTGAAAATGGGAAGAATGATTCTTACCCGAAACAGGTAAAGATGAAGATTATTTAAAATGTTTCAGATCTATTTCTTAAAATAGCTAATTCATATATATAATAATCTACTATATATTACATATATATATAGATATATATATATATAATAACATATAAATATATTTACTATAATACTAGTAATATTATATAATAGTATATAAGCTATACATATAAAAATATAATTACTATATACTAAAGCCAATTATTATATATGTACTATATAATATAATATATATCCATATTAACTATATATATATATATATAGTATATATTATAATATATATATATATATATATATAACATATATATATATATATATATATACTTACTATATATATATATATATATAAATAATATAAAATATATAAATATTAAATATTTAATTTACTAAATTGCAACATCAGTATTAATAAATAAAGTAATAAATTGAAAGCACGATGGAGTAAATGAGAGTCATTTGAGTACGTAAAGTAGCAAAGTACCAATAAGGATTCCTCGCGATCGCCGTTTAGTGGACAACAATAGCATCTTACTTTTGCTCTAAGAGTAAGTGTAACACGCACCTCTCTCGAAAAGTTAGATCACTTCGGTATGTTTGTACTAAAATCATTATAAATCGAACAATAGATAAACTTATGCAAAAAATCTTTGATCCGTTATATATGACGATTACCAACACCAAAAAGATATCTTCTATCCAAACAATTTCCACTATCTAAAATTAAGTAATGCAAACTAGACTTTTCTAATAAATAATCCATTTCCCTATTTCAATGTAAACCATAACGCATCACGCCACAAAAACGAAAAAAACGTTTAGAAAAAAAATATTTGAATTAATAAAAGGTATATACTCAATGACTAGCGAATCACTAGTAAAGTTTGCAGTATTTGTAATTTCATACCCAGACATTTCTGCTGATATTACTTTTATAGCAGATGATAAATAAACATATTTTTTTTTTTTAACAAAACTAAAATAAATTATATTGAGATCGCTAAACCCCCCCCCCCAAAACAAGAAAAATCCCCATAAACAGAACGTAATCAAGTAAGATTTTCTCATTCCGAACTACGATTTGGTTTTGACGGGGTACTCTTTCCAAATATCATTTGACTTGAGTCTAAAAGACACTCTCGCAGCCACATGACACCAACATAAACCATTCGTAGTGGAATAGGACCTTGGGGATAAGTGACGAACAACTACTGAACCACGCACATTAACCCTACGCCCGTGCAATGTGTCACATACTCGTATTTTATGTGTGTTTCATGCATCCTACCAAAAACCTTCCGAAATCTCCACTCTTTTTAAAAAGTAGTTAAATTAATACCAATGTTATGGACTTCATTTGTTCCTTGTAAATATTTAAATTTTATTATGGGTTGGTTATGTTTAAAAAATAAAACTTTTCGTCTATATAATATATAAATATAATATATATATATATATATATATATATAATATATATATATAATATATAATATATATACTATTACTACAAGTGGAAAAGACAAAAGGCCTACATATAATCCACCAGAGCTGGAAAAGATCTATTGCACCCATCAATAATTATTCAAATTCAGACTTGACCAGATACACGACGTTTGGAAAAAAAATAGAAGGAAGAGATTTATAGACTTTATCTGTAAAGTAAGTAAGAGGGCTCTGAACTTAAAATATAGAGATTAGGGTGAGAGGCTACCCTTATTTTTGTCCCGTGATGAATGAGGAGAACACGCCTAAAGAAATAAGGAAAGGTCAAAGGTGAAAAAAGCTAAGACGGAACAGTTTCAAAAGGCAGGATGGAAGCTTGGAAGCACAAGTTTTGAGTATTAAACTCAGAAAGAACAGAAATTATATATTTACTCAGAAAGAGCAGAAATTATATATTTACTCAGAAAGAGCAGAAATGATATCTTTAAAAGAAATAACAATGTACGGCATTAAATAAGTTAGAGGACTCCTAAGAGGAGGTAGAGAATGGGGAGGAATAGATAGATTCAAAAAATCAAAATAATCTAAAGTGGAATTGGGAAGCAAAAGCATGTGCTAAAGTACAGAAGTTAAATGAAGCAGGAACTAGGAACTAGGAATCTATAGGAACTAGAAAGAAACTAGAGAAAGGAAAGAGTTTAACAATATTTGGGGAAGCATCAGATTTAAGTTAAGAAAAGATCTAAAATATGTTGGCTTAATCTTCAAAAGGATCAGTCACAAGGGTAGGAAGCTGACCATCTGTTCGAGGTTGCTGGAACTCAGTTGTACTGGAAACGTCAATATTCTTGAAATGGTAGGGAAGTCTACTAACTATATCTTGAGAATTAGAGGAAAGCTGTACGTAAATAGGTACACACGTGTGCGTAAAAAATTGTGCACAGTTGTCGGTATAAACTCCCCATTACTACTGAAAACCAGTGGTGGTGATGAACATTGAAATCACTAAGAATGATTTCAGAGAAAAAAGAGGAGGGATAATGGGTTTTATTCATTATGGGAATTAGGAAATCGAAGAATCTAGGATATTTCAGTAGAGTTGGTAGATAAATAAGTGGATCATGTGAATTTAGTTGTAGATTAGCAAATTAGGGACACGAAAACAAACGTCATTGCTCACATTCGCACAACACCACCACCTTTGGATGAAAATTGATGACAGAAAGAGCGAGTGGGAACAGAGCATGGTTTGTTGCAGGAACTCTCAAGCACTCGAGCTTCTAATTATGAAAATTTAAAAGATGGGTATGAAACATTCATCTTTACCAATCTATAATTTAAGCATAATGACTTCTTAAAAATAAAATAGTTTATTAAACAATGCTTTAAAAAGTAAATTTATTTTTAACTTACCTATTGTTGAAATAAAAGTAGTATTAAATGCATCATCAGAAAATCTAAATAATATACATGTTTTACCAACACCGGAGTCACCAATCAGTAATAACTTAAATAATAAATCGTAGGTCTTTTTTGCCATATCAATCTATTTTACCCTAGGTCTTTGTCTCATATATAACAATCATTGACAACAATGAATTTTAATATTTTTCTGTTGTTGACTCAATTTTGCCACCAGCACCTAAAATGAGTAACAAAATTCTAGTGAATTTGTGAATGTTAGCGCAAATATTTTTCTCATTACTCACTGATCTAATCTAGAGAGAGTCTGGGAGAAAAAGAGAAGAGGGAAAGGAAAAATATGTATTAATAATTAATATATATATTTAAAAAAATTGCACAGACATATATAAAGCTAAAAAAGAAAGCAATATCATATTTCAGAGGTTAAACAATGTGAATTACATATAAACAAATATTTCCAAATATAAAGATATTTTATGCGTAGGTTTTATAAGTAAGAATATTAGTAATATTTTTCCCGCAAAACTTTTCAGGTAATAAAATTTCCGTAGAAGAAATATTGTTAATTATGAAACAAAATATTACATTATACTAAATTTAAAAACTTTAAAAGAATATTTTTAATAGCTGGATTGACGACAGATGTTGGAGGCAGAAAATTATTAAAACAATTATTCATCATGTAAACTAAATGACGTCTAATAAAACATGGAAGATACTTTCATGAGAAAACAGAAAAATATTCCATTATCTTTAAAAATTAAATATCTCGCTTGTAAATTAATAAAACATTTTACAGTGACATACGTTTAAAATTCCAGATTACCGAGGTGTGGCAAATTGGAGTGTTGCCAGATTATAGGTTTCATATATACTATATATATATATATATATATATATATATATATATATATATATATATATATATATATATATATATATATATATATATATATATATAATTATATTATTATTATTATTACATATTATATATTATTGTTATTATTATATTATATTATTGTTATATATATATATATATAGTTATATAAGAGTGATATACATATATATATTATTATTATTATTATTATATATATTATATTATTATTATATATATATATATATATATATTATAGATATTATTACATATTATTATTATTATTATTATTATTATTATATATATTATTATATAGTTATTATTATTATATATATATTATTATTATTATTATATTATTATTATTATTATATATATATTATTATTATTATTATTGTTATTATATATATATATACAGTTATTATTATTATATACATATTGATTTTGGAGTTAATATATCCATATATTATGTTATTGTTATTATTATTATTATATTACATATATATATATTATTATTATTATTCGATTTATTATATATCTGCATATATATATATATATATATATATATATAATTATATATATACATATATATATATATATATATATATATATATATATATATAGAAAGATATTATTATATATTATATAAATCATATATATATGTATATGTATACATATACATATATATATATATACATATATATATATATATATATTAAAGAAGATAGTTATATATATATATGTAGATATATATTATTAGTATATATATATATATATATTATATATATATATATATTATTATATATATATATATATATATATATATATATATTATATATTATATATATATATATATAGGTGCTATATGTTATATATATATATATATATATATATATATATAAATTATATATATATATATATATATATATATATATATATTATATATTATATATATATATATATATATATATATTATATATATATATATATATATATATATATATATATATATATATATTTATATATTATATATATCCTTTATTAAACTAGCGAGCAAAAAAAAAATTAAAATCGGAATGGTTGGTAATGATATCTGAGAGTTATTTCATTTGAGGGATATTTTACGTAATTTTCCAATTTTCTCCCATTAAATAAAAAGGTATGTAATAAATGAATTTATATACTGGAAAATATTCAGGTTATATCTACATTATATGCATATATACATATATACATATACATATATAATATTTTACACGGTAACTGCTACCGCTCAGCGCGCATTTGGAGAGAGCGCTTCAGCGAGCGGTCTGACATGCATACACGCCAGCCTGCCGTGTGCATTTAGCCTTGGTGGTATTGTTTTAGTTTTAATTAAACTCAATAAATATCTAATGAAAAATAATTTAACTACAAGACAAAATAATTTTGAAAATGAAAAAAAAAAAAAAAATCTAATTTAAGTAAGACCGGAAAACTTAAAAAGTGCACAAATCGACTTTATGAAATTTCAAAATTTAATTTAAAATATCGCTCTCCCATCTGATTTCAACCAGCGCAACATCCCAGCCTTCTTTACCAAACCCGCAAAGATAAAAAAATTTTAACGATCCCTAGTTTAATAAAGGTCATATATATATATATATATATATATATATATATATATATATATAGCATATATATATATATATATATACATATATATATATAAAGTTAAGGGGGTGTTGCTTTATATATATATATATATATATATATATATATATATATATATATGGCTATTTATAAGTGGTTGACTCCAGGAGCGAAAATCAATAATTAATGTATCGTTATTTTAATAATTTAAGGGTAAATACATTAAATTTTTGGGTAACCTAACTCTAACCTAACTTAACCTACCTAACCTAACTTAACCCAACCCACCAAACTTAACCTAAATTAACCCAACCCCCCAATACATCGGGAGTCAAGTAGTTAAGAACTACTGAAGTAGTTATATATATATATATATATATATATATAGTTGTTGTTATATATATATATAGTATAGTAGATCATATGTTATTATTATTATTATTATTATTATTATTAAAAGATATTACATATATATATATATTATACATATATACACATGTATTTAGGTTAAGGACTTAGGGGTTGAGTGGATATATATTATATATATTATTATATATATATATATATATATATATATATATTATTATTGAGCAGTTATAGCATATATATATATATATATATATATAGTATATATTATGCACATAGAAATATATATACATTAGATATATATTTTATATATATATATATATACATATTATATATATTATTACATATATATATATATGCTATTAAGATATATATATATATATATTATATATATATATATAGTGTTAGCATATATATATATATATATATATATATATATATATATTTAGTCTTGTGTGTGTACTTTTATAAGATTTGACTTATGGCTGGAAAGATTTGATTTATGTCCTTGCTCACACTGATCACTAGACGGTGTGGGTTAGATTTTATTTTTCTAATAAAAAATAAAAATAGTTATTTTGTTATAAAATAAATAAAATAACAAGTCTACAACAGTTGTAATTAAATTTTTTTAAGTGTAACGAACTAAGTAAAAAAAAAAAAAAAAAAAAAAAACCATTTATTTTACTGATGAGTACTGAGTCCTGAGTGGCAACTAATATTAAATCTAAACTAGCATTAGACGTCTTGGATTTTGCGAATTTCTCGCAATTACATTTGTTTCCAATTCGTTCCTTTTTTCACTTATAATTTTCTATAAATACTCATCATACATAGTCCATTAAGCTTGTCTTCGTTCATTGTGTTTCTTAGTCAAGTCTTTACTCTTCGCAGAGGGCTGAAAGACCTTTAAATGGATGCTACACATTGAACATGGTAGCACAAGTGCAATTAATAGACGTTTTGATTTGAGGACAAAAGGGGTGGACTTATTTAATGACTTCAGTAGGTCACAAATCTTTCAACTGTTGTTTATCCATTTATTTTATCCAGCCACAAGGTATATCATAAGTCAGTTTCGGTATGAATTTGTTGATATCAAGATCATATAACTCTGAAAAGCATTTTACTTTCTCACGCAAACTGCCTACGAAGAAGCACCTAACATAAGAAACGGATGAAAATGAAAAAGATGAAATGCTGGCACGTTGTTTTCTGAAAATCTAATCTCTAAAAAAGAGGATGAAAGTGAGTCAAGATAAGGCACAAGTACAAGAACGTTTCACATTCAAAGCAGAAGCTCTGCAGGCTGATGATTTGGTTTCCCATGTTGTTGAAATTGTACCTTTTAGTTGGTGCAAAGCTCCTCCTAAGAACTCAGCAGCAAATTACATTAGCAGATAAGAGCAGATCAGCAATTATTTCATCAGCAGTTTTTGCGGTGGTCTTTGACAAATTTCAAAATTCTTTGGACATGATCAGAAAATCATAAGGTCAATATTTTTGTTTGAATAATGTTAGCCACCGTGGTTCAACTAAAGCAGAATATTTGGCTGTTTAGGGAAGAGGTAATAATGAAATGGGTCTTGTTGCCGAAAAATATAACTGAAGAGCTGTTTTCCTTTGTTTGACTGCTGCTTCCTTTGAATAAATTTTTTCTGAACCTTCAACGATTTTTAACTGGCTTGTATGGAAAATATAAATACTATGATACTTGAGTCCAA
This sequence comes from Trachelipus rathkii, assembly GCA_015478945.1. Classification (NCBI taxonomy): domain Eukaryota; kingdom Metazoa; phylum Arthropoda; class Malacostraca; order Isopoda; family Trachelipodidae; genus Trachelipus; species Trachelipus rathkii. The sequence goes on along the minus strand of JABUQX010007536.1, from coordinate 51,440 downwards.
CGGCTTCACATAGTTTGCCAAAGTTGGGAATGTATTTTCTTCATAGGGTGGAGTCTCTTAAAAAGTTTGTCTGTCTTTTATTGTGGTAATAGTATTTCTGATTTCATTGAAACAATGTTTAGTTTATTAATGACCAAATTGTCGATGGTTTATTCAGTGAAAATATAATCCTTTTTTTATATATATTATTCTGCAGTTTTTTTTTATCCTCATGAATTTACTGTTTATAGTTTAGCCAGTCAGCCCCGATAGACTGATCCAAATCCTTTCTAAAGAATAATTTTTTTGCAATGGGATATATATAAATATATATATATATATATATATATATATATATATATATATATATATATATATATATATATATATATATATATATATATATATATATATATATATATATATATATATATATATATATATATATATATATATATATATATATGAATGTTATTATATATATATATCCCACAGTACAAAACGATTGATTTCTTTTTAGAAAAGGTTTTGGATCCGAGTCTATGCGCTGGTCAGGGGTACGACAGCTGCGCAAAAGAACTTCAAGAACATCAAACCCCAGAAATTCTTCTCTTCGAACAGTCATCTTTTCAAGATCGAAAACCTTAATCCTATTGATAACTCCAAACTTTTTTAGTCTAAGGGCCACTGACTCCTCCACTAAGTGCCAAGTGCCAAAACCTAGGTAGGTCATCATACCAAAGTTTGAATTTGAGAGACAAGTGCCATCTGAAAAGCGAAATATAGTGAGACTACTTTGCTCTTTGTGACTATCTATAGTTTTTTAGTGAAAATACAGTGTGCTTAATTGTGAAACGTTTAATTTAATAAAGAAATGTCTTAAAGATAAAACCAGTGTATTCCATTGTAATGGATTGTTATGTTCGCGGGGCTGTGTTGGTCCGTAAGTGCTGCTTGAGACCCCTGCTATAGATACTGCTCTTTGGCTCCTGACAAACTGCAAAGGTGCCCTACCTGGCCAATATGCATGCAGCAGACACCAAATTTTTTTTTGGTATCCATGATAATCATGTTTTTATGATAATCCCATACAAATTGATAATTTCATTTTGAATCATCGGAGACGTCAAGACGGCATTCTTCTGTCCTTGAATATGTTCTTTCAATTCCACATCACCACTTCCTATTCCGCAGTTTAATCAGGTTTCAAAACCCTAATTTAAAGGTAAAGTCATGGGTTCCGCAAAATATTATGATCTTCAAAGTTGCTGTATTATACTTTCTTTAATTTCTTCCACTCGCTTTTTGATGTGATGTCTTCGTAGCTGAATATCAACGAGCACACCTTCCATGTGCTTGACGGCAGCCGGCAGCCGCCAATTGCCATCGACTTACGGTGAGTTTCTAGCGGAGAATACTGTCAGAAGAAGCTAGCTGTATAAAAGTACACAGCTAGTGGACTTCAAGCCAATATGAAAACGAAACACATTAAAACTCTTTAAAAAGTAAATTTTAATACGTTATAATAGTAATTACTAGCATCAATGAAGAAAACTTCGGAGGTGTTGAAGCTGGCGTCATGAAAATATCTAGCGACGTTGTGTTCAATCACTGTTAACACTTTCATTTGAAGTGCGTAACACATTATAAATTTATTTAACTCTACATTGAAAACAACTATAGCACCAATTTTTACACTAGAAAACATTGGAAAATTTTCCTGCAGACAGAAATATAAAAACTAACACGAATATAAGTCATGTGAGTGAAAAAGTTACGATGAATTATTAAGCTTTAGAAAGTTATTGCTAGTTGTTATTTAGAGTCACTTATGATATATCAAGATATTTAGTATTATAGCATATAGTATATAGAGAGAGAGCGTATATATATATATATATATGATATATATATATATATATATAGGAGTGATGGAGAGTATGTATATATATATATATATATATATATATATATATATTATTATATATATTATTGTTGGTTATTATATATATATACATATATATATATATGATATATATTATTATTACATATATTATATATATACATATTATATATATATATATGTATATACATATATATATATTGGTTATATTATATATATTATTATTATTATTATTATTGAAGTATATATATATATTATATATATATTGTTATATTGTGTTATATATTATTATTATATATATTATTTATATTACATAGTATATTATTATTATTATATTATTGGCTATTATTATTATTGTTATTGGTTGTATCCATACAGATATTATTATTATATTATTACATATATATATGTTATATATATATTATTATTATATATATATATACATTATTATTATATACATATTATTATTTATATATTATTTTGCCATATTATTATTATTATTATTATATATATATATATTATATGATAGCATATTGTTATATATTATTATTATTATTACATATTATTATTATAGTATATTATTATTATTATTATTATATATTATATTATGTATATATATATACATATATATATATATATATATATTATTATTATTATTATTACATATTACTATAAAGAAAGATGTATATATATATGATATATAGAGTATTATATTATTATTATTGCAAGGTATATAACATATATTATTATTATTGTTAAGGTTTTATTAATATACATATATACATATATAATATTATTATATTAAGATATTATTATTATTATTAAGTTATTATTACATATATTATATATATATGATATACATATATATTATATATTATATATATATGATCAGCAGCGACCACAACTTTCCAATTTCACCTCGTGTCCTCCTCCCCTCCCTCCTCGCCTCTCCTCCTCAGTCCCCATATACATATACATATTATTACATATATATATATATATATATATATATATATGTTATTACATATATTGTTATTATTATTATTATTATTATTATTATTATTATATATTACTATATTATTATGACTGTTAGTTTATCACAACTTCTCTTACCACTAAAATCCTCCCTCCTCTCCTTCTCTTTCCTCTTCCTCCTTCCTTCTTATATATATACAGGCATATTATATGCTGTTATTATTGCTATTATATGATATACATATTATTATTAATATGTTATATGATACATATATATATATATACACATGATAATATATAATATATATATATATATATATATATATATAGAGAGTAGTTGGTTTTATGGATTATATCGCCAAATGATATATATACATACATATTATATATATATTATTATTATTATATACATATGCTATTATTAAGTTATTATTACATATATAGAATATATATATATATATATATTATATATACATATTACATGGCATACTGTTGTTTATTCAAACCCTCAACACTGTGTTCCTCCTCTCTCTCTCTCTCTAGTTATTATTACATATATATATATATAGAGTTATATATATATATATTATATACATATATATTATTATGTTATTATACATATACATATGCATATATATATATAGATATATACATATATATTAAGGCTACGCTATGTTATAGAAATCGTAGTACAATCAAACCGCTAAGTTTGTGTAGACAAAAAGTTAGGTATCAAGATATAATCGTAAATAACAGCTTTATTAATTATGGTTAAAATGAAATCTTTCTGGATGTTAGAACGTTGTTTTCGATCTCTACGATTACTGCTGCACTGAAGACCAAATATTTAACAGATTGCTGCGTTAAAAAGCGAAGAGCTGCAATCAGATTTAAAGCAACTGCCTTGATTTTTTGTGGAGTGTTCAAACAAAGAGCAGGGTCCAGAGTGTTCACCTTGTTGCTTGTTAAAATTGGGAAAGTTTTTAATTCAATCACAAAATTAACATTTTTAATGAACCACCCATTTTACAAGTACTTGACCCCACCCAACGCAAACTCATTGAATCCCTTTGTATTAAAAACTTTCCTAATTTTACCAAACAACAAGTTGAACAATACCCCAGACCCACCTTAAACAAAATTTTGACCACCACACCTTTTTTTCAAAAAAAAAAAAAATCAAAACTAAGTTTAACTAAATCTGATTTTTTATTAATAATTTTAACTTTTAACATAACAATTTTTTTTTAATTATTTAAATAAAATCTTAAAATTTACAGTCTGGAAAGAGGATCCGTAATTCAGTAAGGATCGAAGTTTTCTCAACGTTCTAAACATCTCAGAAGACCATTTGGCCATGTGAAAATCTGAGAGGAATTTTGATTTCTTTGCCGGCTATTATTATTACACTGGCTCCCTAACTCTGATATATATAGTAAGATATATATATTATATATATATATGTTGATATATATACATTATATATATATACATATTATATGTTATATTATTACAAACATATATATATATGATATATATATTATTGTTATATATTATATATATAGTTATTATATATACATATATTATATATATATATATTATATATATTATTATTATATTACTATAGTAAATAAATATTTACAATATGTTAGTACATAAATATTTAAATATATATATACTGTTATCTTAAAAATACATATATTATTGTTATTATTATTATATATATATATTATTATTATTATTATAGATGATTTTATTTTTTAAAATTTCTATATATATCTATAAGTATGTCGTTCTAGAGAGATAGAGATATATATATATATATATATATATATGAGTACAGGTAGAGTATAGAGATATATATATATATATATATATATATATATATATATAATTAACAAAATAATTATTTTATATGAAATATTTGAGTTATCCATATTTTAAAGTTTTCTTTATTGGTTTTATGGGTATCTTATTGTTTTTCTTTCAAATTCAGATATTAGAATTTAAATATATTAATTATTTTATCCGGAAATATGCATTAAGAACAAGTAAATGTTTATTTTTTTTTTTGTAAATAAACCAGTCATTTATTAGACCCCCTAGATAGAAAAAAACAACTTGTAAAAATTAAATTCACGAATATGTATTGTACACTGCTCCTGAATTTTCTACGCTTTTTTCGGGAGTAGGTAGCACATGAGCTGTTCTACTTATAACTGTATCAATAGAACTAGCCAATGCTATAATTCTTTCCTTCTCTTTTGTTTAAATTTTATATTATCTTTCATTTGTATTAAGTAATGTATTCTTTCAGATGACTATTTTCACAAAAAAAATAAGAGAATTTAATCATAACTGCAAAAAGAAGCTTGTTCGTTTCTATAATAATAACTCGTGCTACAAGAGTAGCACGAGTGTAGGGGTCGCCTCTGAGAGATATGAGAAGAGCAGAGTGAGAGGGAGAGCAGCATGGAGGAGCTATATATGAGGTATATATATATATGTTGATATATATATATATATATATATATATATATATATATATATATATATATATATATATAGCAGTTGAAGAAAGAGTTATATATATATTATTATTATATATATATATATATATATATATATATATATATATATATATATATATATAGTAATGTATTCTTGATTCCTTATTACTATCTATGGCTAGAAGGTCAGTTAAGCAAGTCTTCTAGTGATATTTATTTTCGCCCAATGTGGGACTTTTTACAGACAAAATTCAAATCACAAAACAAGATCCATATAAAGAACACCTAGGAATTTTTTAACCTCTAGTACTTTTTATCCTCAAAATGGTCGTTGGGTTCACAGTATTACCTATATATATATATATATATATATATATATATTGGTTGTTGCTATATATATATATATATATATATATGTTATATATATATATATATATATATATATATATATATTTCCTCTTTAAGGTTTATTGTCCTGCTCGGACGTTAAATGAGTACACTTCCTCCTTGATTAGGGCTCGTTAGCGGTAGGTTTGAAACAGTAATATATATATATATATATATATTGGGTTATATATATATATATATATATATATATATATACATATATACATATATATATACATATATATTATTATTATATTACATATATTATTAATATTATTATTATTATTATTATTATTATATTATTATATATTATTATTATATATATATATATTATTATTATTATATATTATATATTATATATATACATACATATTATATATTATTAATATATACATATATTATTATTATTATATATATATATTACTACATATATATAAAGTATATATATATATATATATATATATATGTTATAGATGAGTATTTTTGTGATATATAAAATTGATAGATAGATTCTTTTCATTATTATATTTTTAATATTATATATTATATATTATTACATATTATATTAGTTATTATTGTTATATAAAGAAGAAGCATATTGGAAGAGAAGAGTATATAGTATATTATATTATTACATACATATTACATTGGCTATATATATATATATATATTATGATATATATGTA
>JABUQX010007536.1:27500-40000 GCA_015478945.1 Trachelipus rathkii | reverse complement strand
TCCAAATCAATTAGAAATTAGAATCTAAAATACTGAAAAATCAGATACCAGTTGCTCTAAAGCCATCTTTGGAGAGAGAGAGAGAGAGAGAGAGAGAGAGAGAGAGAGAGAGAGAGAGAGAGAGAGAGAGAGAGAGAGAGGTTAGTTGCTGCTCTAAGGTCACTCTCCTAGCATGATGTTTTGCTGTTTGGTGGGATGCCTATCAAAATAAAATCAATAATCAGGAGTATAGTCGTCGGCATAGGAGTAGATTGGTGATGAAAATTGGTGAAGAAAAAAAGTTGTGGACAGAATAGAACCTTGAGGAACACCACCATTAATAGATAAGATTAGAACATTAAAGAAGTTTCCAAATCTTCATGTTAATTAAGGATTAATTCAAAAACTTTGGAAAGTAATTAGGTTAAAAGCATAGGACGGGAGTCCTCTTTTTTTATGCAAAGGCTAAATAGTGCATGTTTCCATCATTAAAGAAAAGCTAGAGTTGATAAACATAGGTGAAATAGTTTACTAAATCATTGTACAAGCTCAAAAGCATTTATTTCCAGAATCATTGGAGGATACCGTCAGTATCGTTCTTCTTCTTAATGTTAAACTCTGAGGGAACAGAAATAACGTATTTAGAAAAAAGTCACAATATTAGGCATGAATGAGTGAGTTGGAAGAAGATGGAAAAGGAGAAATAGTTCTAGAATAGTATAGAGTGGAATTAGTGGTAAAAGTATGAGCAAAGATTTCGGCTTTAGCGAAAATTAAGACAGTTGTCCTGCCACCGGAAAAACTAGATTGGGGAAAGATGAAGAAGAATATTGAAGTTGAGAATTTTTTTTTTGCAAAAATGCCAGAAAGAGCCAGAAAAAGAAAAATCAAATAGATTATTGCATTTTCCATGGAGAAAAGTTTATGCGAAACGGAGGATAAATTAGCACAACTCCACGATGAAATTAAAGAATCATGAGATTCTGAGTTTGAAAACGACGAAAATTTCTGAAGGTTTGGTACCTATACGACGAATACTAAACTGGAAATTCTTTCCCCTGGGACCTGTGTTACTCTTATACTAAGAGATCCACTGCCAACATAAGATATGTGAAGGATTATTACATAGTCGACTTTACTGATATTGATACAAATTAAAGCTGCAGTTTGTCCTGACACTTCGAAGAGATAGTTTAAAACTTCATTGTCATTCGAAAAATCTATCGCTTTCTTTCTTTGGAAGTAGAATAATAATAAAAAAAATATTAGCATGTTTCATGTCTCAAAGCAACCTTTTTTGTTGTGAACATTAAATAAATCTTCTTTAATATGTCTGAAAACATCCATCTCATCTTGCGTAATCAACTTTTCCTCTTAAGCTTATCCACTTTAACGGAAAAACGTGACACACACATACACACACAATATATATATATATATATCATATATATATATATATATAGTATATATATATATATATATATATATACACATACACATATATTATATGTATATATATATATATATATATAATGGAAAGGAACTTGCTTTCGAATACGACTTTCCGAGGTACTTTTCAACTCAATGATTAAGACATACAAATTATATTAATATTTTAATAATGAATAATTTATATAATAATATATCTTGTAATACTGTTAAAAACTATTATTATGAACAAATCTTCGGTAAAGAAAATGGCAAGTAATAATTGAACGATAAAATATATAAAAGTTTTATTATTCAAAAATTTAAAATCTGAAATAAAAGTATTGGAAGAAATTGAGAAAAATTAATTTTAATATATATATATATATATATATATATATATATATATATATATACTATATATATATATATATATATATATATATATATATATATATATATATATATATATATATATATATATAATTGATATAATTCTTTAAAGTTGAATATACTGAAATGAATATATTTTATCCTTTATTTTTGCCATGGTAAATTATCATCATCATCATCATGTGACTCTTGGTTCCCCAGAACTGGGAGTAGGGTACGCAAACATGCAAAAGAAATCCGAGAGGCATGCATGAGCATTCCTGGAACAAATAAATGGAGTGGGAGACTTGATCCCAGCTAGCCACGGTCATTTCAGTCTCCTCTCTTACGTCACGCAGAACGCGCGTTAAGGGAAATTCTTACCCTCAAACACAGAGATAAAGCCGTTTTCGTTTTTTTGAAAAGTATGTGTTGTGTGAGGTGCTGGCTTTTAATAAGATGCAAAATTTTTCCATCAAACGTAAGGAATTTTTTTCTCTGTAAGGTTGCTATTTTATACAGAATTTTATTCTTTATTTACACAGAATTAGGGAAATTCTTTACGTTTGGTGACCATTTTTTCATGATTTTGCGCTAAGTTTGACAAAAACGAACGAAAAATTAAGCATTTTTTTTTAGCACAAATGTGCATCCCTCGAACACAGAGATTAATATATTATATATATTTCTAAGAATATTCTTGATTTTACGATAGTGAAAATTGTTTAATTATTGTTTAACTATTTCAACAAATTGCTTTTATTATTTTAATCGTAAATAATTTTACTTAAAAATAATTAATTAAACACTAATTGGTTTATTTAGACAGAAAGAACAGGTTAGGTAGCAATTTTTATTTAAAAAGATATTTTTTTTATGTTGGCATATATATATATATAAGATATATATATATATATATATATATATATATATATATAGTTAAGGTTATATATATATATATATATATATATATATATATATATATATATATATATATATATATATATATATATATATATATATATATATATATATATATATATACAATCGTATATATATATACACCGTATATAGATATGTCTCTTATATATCTCTATTGTTATTTATATATATATATATATATATATATATATATATATATATATATATATATATATATATATATATATATATATATATATATATATATATAAACCAGATTAAATTTTCTTTATATAGTTGTAGTTATTAATTTAACAGAAATAAAATGACGCTTCCATTGGACCGATTCTAAATTGGTGAATATTTGAAACATATAATAAGTTTTTAAATAATTGTCAGATAACTAAAATCACACAACGTGTTACGCAGCCTTTAACACGCTACGCTCATCCTTGTGTACATATCGATGCGCGTTACAACACTTTTCCCCGTATACAATTTCTTATGTGATGTTCATTCACGGTTTATTTAACTGAATTAACCATTTTTAACAGTTTCTAATTCATTTAATACATCTTGATATAGAATTTAGAAAATCTTTTTTTTGGTTAATTAGGAAAATTAGAATAATTCATGAGTGTGTGTATGTGTTTGTGTGTGTGTGTGTTTGTGTGTGTTTGTGTGTGTATTATAAACAGGTCAACTGAATTTGGATAGAATCTTATATTAACATAGATAAAATAAATATTTTTAAATTTTATTTGTAGAAGGATATTGAATGTGGAAACATGTTTGTGTCTTAAGATCATATATATATATATATATATATATATATATATAGATATAAAGTAATATATATATATATAACATATATAATATATATATATATATATATATATATATATATATATATATATATATATATATAAACATATGTTATTATTATTATTATTATTATATATATATATATTATATATTACATATTGAGTTATGTTATTATTATTATATTATTATTATTATTATTATTATTACTATATTATATATATTATTATATATATTATTATTATTAGTATATATATACATTGTAATACAAAGTACAATTGTTATTATTCTTTTAGTATGTAAATCGATGTTGGTTTTATTCTAATTAGATATATATATTATTATTATATATTATATATATATATATTTATTATATATTATATATATATATTATTATTATTAATAGTATATTATTACATATATATATATATTATTATATATATATTATTATATTTATATATATGAAAAAGAAATATATATATATTGCTATATATATATATATATATATATATACATACAGTATATATAGAGTATATATATATATATATATATATATATATATATATATATATATTAAGGTTATATATATATATATATATATATACATACAAGTTTATATTTCTACTATTTAATTTTATTCCACATCGACGGGCACACATATATATATAAATATATATATTTATATATTTTTTTTCATATATATATATATGAAATATATATCAGAATTTAAAGTAAGTTATAAATAAATAATTAAAATAAATAAAAAAGAAAAATAAGGAAAAAGTAAATAAAATAAATTAATATATAAATAAATAAAAGCTGGAATATAAAATAACGTGAATTAAAAATTTATTAGATTATATCTTTCACTTGATACCAACAATCATAGTAATGTATATTGTCTAGGTGAGATATATATATATATATATTATTATATTATATATATATATTATATAGTTATATATATATATATATATATATATATATATATTATATATATATTTATTATTATTATTATATATATTTATATATATATATATATATATATATATATATATATATATATATATATATATATATATATATATATATATATATATATATATATATATGATATGCATATATATTATTGTTACATGTTAGGTATATACAGATTATTATTGTTATATAGGCCTATTCATATTATTACATATTATTATTATATATATAACATATATATATATATATATATATATTTATATATATATTATTATTATTATTATTATTATATATATATATTATTATTATTATATATTACATATATATATATATATATATATATATATGTACATATATATTATTATTATTAATTTATTATATGTTATTGTATTATTTATTATTATTATTATTACATATAAATGTTTTTAAATTATTATTATATTTCTTCAAAAAAATTTATTATGATTATTCAAACAGCTTTCTATATATATATATATTTATATATATATACATATATATATAGTAGTATATATATATATATATTATATATATATATATATATATTATTATATATATTATATATATATAATATATATATATATATATATATATATTATTATGTTATATTATATATTACATATTATATATTATATTAAGATACGTATGATATATATGTATATATATATTATATTACATATATATATATATTACATATATTATATATATATATACATATATATTATATGTATTATTATTATATAAAGAAAGATATATTATATATATATATAGTTATTATATATATATATGCTGGTTGCTACATACATACTACATATATTTTAGTTGTTACTATTTTCACCACCTAGTAAAGAGCCTTCTATTCATGAGGTGTAATACACATAAGTGGGCCAAACACCTAACGCAAATTTTGGTAGGTGGGCAGAGACGCAGACCTTTATAGTGAGGGGGAGATTAAATTCAAATAGGAAACACAGAAGATGGAAGAGAATTATAGAGAATGGATGTCGTGGAAAGAGGGAAGCACCACAGCAACAAGCTTGAGTTGTTAATGTCAACACATTAAAACCATGTGAGCACACACTGCACCCCTTTGTGCCATGAGGACGTTTGCAAGATATGGTACACACGAGCGGTCAGTTCCCCGAGCATTTTTTTATAGCTGTGGTACTCGCAGAAAAGAGACACCCCAACATCTGCGCTCAAAAATAGAGTCAGGTGCAAATTGGAAAGAAATAAACAGTTTTGGTGTTTTTGGCCTTTGAATGAACTATCCAAAAGTTTGATAGCTGTGGAGCCCTCGCCCATACAAGAAAATAACAGGTACTACATGGTGCTGCAAGTGGCGGATGAGGCATCCCTTGTATAGCTGAAGTAACTGAGAAGAGGAAAAACCCCTGCTGTCTAAACAGAACTTCAGCTTCTTTTGAAAGCCGTCGTCAGCTAATGATGTTGGCTTTCAAAGACATTGTTTGTTTACAGGGCCAACATGTTTGTAATGAGATGAGAAACCATCTAAAGAGAGTAAGATAAAAAGCCCTTTGAGAAAGAGATAGTAAATATAGGTGTCTTAGAGAGGGAGATTTGCAGAAGTTTTGATTTTTATAGAATTGAATTTCAGAAGGTTGAGACGAATCCGTCGGGAAATCCTATCCAGACTCAGGGATAATAAATCGAAAGATTAAGGTCAGAAGCAATTTTTGACCCAAAAGACGAAGTAGATTTGAAATGCTGAGGAATGAAATAGAGTCACGGCATTTGAATGGATAGAGCTAGATGAGCAGTCAGAAGATCAGTCACTGGAAAGCATGCACAAAATAGGAGCTAAATCAAAATCCTGGGAAAGATCACCATTGATAGAACAAAAAATCCCCCAATGAAAGACAGCTGATATTAAATTATTTCCAGAAAGAACTCTCTAGACGTAAAAGCAAGGAGAAGAAGGAAATCCAAAGGGGAGCTGGAAAGTAGTGACCCCATATCATATCCGGTCAAATCCCTTAGATATGTCGTTAAGTCTACAACAAAAGTTCACCATACTCCAAGGCGGAAACCAAATCGGTTGATGGGAAAGTATATCATCAGTGGAAACAACAGCGCCGAAAGCCATACTGGTGATCGGGAAAGAAGAGAATGAGATTCAGATGATCTAAGAAATGAGCGTTGAGAAGGGCTCTCAAAATCTAGATATAATACAAGTGAGGTTTCATAAGCAAGCAATAGTTGGAAATGATCATGGCGGCCGCCTTTCTTCGGAAGCCAGCCGAATATGTGGCGCTTCCAACATCGAGGAAAGTGCTTGTACTGAAGCATAGAGAATAGAGTTGAACGAGGGGTTGTGCCTGTTCAGACGTACATTCCCTAACGTTTATAAATTTCAGGAGCCCATGCATCCTATCAAATGTACTCATATGGAAAGTCATGGAACGAGCAGGGTTGAACTAGAGGAAAACAGAAGGCCAAAAAGATTGGCCTTTACAGAGTGAATAAGATGAGGAATGGCTGATTTACAGAATTTGTTAGAAATTTGTTTGGCAAGGGGTCAGAAGATTTATCAGTAGAGAACTAAGAAGGCTGGGGCTCACTGCTGTTTACATGAAAGTCCGCTTACACGAATAGTATCCCCGGGTAATGATTCCGAGTTGAATGAAAATTAGTGAGAGTGATAGGAGAACGAGAATTTTTTCATTCTTGATTCGCAATGTCTCTAGTCTGAATGGCTCGAGAAGAAGCAAGATCGAACAATGGTTTTTGAGGAGAGAAAAATATAGTCGAAGAGGGAATAAATCCCATCATCCCATTATTGATTGCAGCTCCCATCTTATCGGCAGAAGTTGAAGCGTCTTTAGAGTCAAAGGTACTGCCATAGTCAGCTGAAGCGACGCAAAGTTCCCAATCGGCCTGATAGCTAGAAAATACGCATATGGCAGGATGGATCTGTTAGAGAAAATGTATCAAAATTATGAGATGTAAGGATGTGATCAGAATTACCGATAGGAGAGAAGGTGGCGTATTTATAAAAAAAGGACTAGTAGTTTATCATAGGTCAAGTGTTGTAAAAAATCTGCTGGGACGATCCGGAATGTGTGTAGGTTCCATAATTAGTTGCTCCAGATCGTTGAGAATGCTGAATGATTTGGCCTCCTCCCTTTTTGGATCAGTATGAAAGAATCCCAACCATTCAGTGTGGTATACATTGAAATTCACTAACTATGGGCTTCATTCAGTATTTTGAGAAGATATTACAATCTTGTGATAAATAGTAAGATACTCGTAGAAGGTGGGAAAATATGTTCTGTTAGGAAAACAGTTGCAGAAGAACAAGATTATTGTAGTATATGGAAAAAATATTAAGCCACAGAACATCAAAGTTAAGAGATTCTAAATTTTCGAGGCGTGTTACAAGAGTTGCTAATGTTTGCATAGTCATATATTCCACCATTCAGTTGGAAATTATGAAATAAGTTATAATTGGATACGTTAAACGAGTTAGAGGATGAATTCCTATTTGTCTGGGTCTCACACCAGAGTAAAAGAATTAGCGCTAGAGTGGGGGTGTTCCACGGACTCTGAGTTAGAGTGTCTTTCACGGATGTTGGAAAACTCAATAGAAATCCCACGCCTGTGAAAATCTGCCATTTCAACAAACCCAATCGCAAAAAAACAAAAAACAAAATAAAATAAAAACAAAGAAACAAACAAACAACACAAATAAAAAGTGAGATCAGAGATAAAATTATTCCAACACTAAAACCTATATTTAAAAGCTTAAATGCTAAATAATTTACAATCCTAAATTTTAAACAATGCAAAAATAACTGAAACTCACATTCGCACAACTCTTCCCCACTCTTGTAAATAGCATTAACTTTGATAAAACCCAAATATAAAATAATAAAAAGTAAACTGAAGGACAGGATCAAATATTGGGCTTGGGCTAAGCCCACTTTTCAGCAATTTTCATGAGGACAGCCTACAGCCGATTTTGACCCTATAAACAACGCTGTAGCTTTTTTGCCCTCTAAAACGTTGTTTCTGGTACTAAATTGTAAGTTTTTTCTTTGTATCTTTCAAATTAGTCTATGTTTCTTTTTATTTCAACTCCTACATTTTTTGAATGATTAAACTTGAAATATGGCAGAGAAGATCACCTACAAAATGCATTTTTCGATTTTTGATTTGGTGCCTCAGCAACTCATATTCAAACCCACTCTTTTTCGGTTTTCAAATGAAATTATGATAATTTCCTTTTTTACTCATGCGAACTGATGCATGCATGCACATTCATTAAGATAATCCTTTGCAGTAGCCTTTGATTTGTCTGAACAATTTTCAAAAAGCTTGAAATTTTTCAAAAATTTTTGAGTATAGAAAAAAAAAAATTATTTAAGTAAATAAGATGTATCTTTGCTTCGACTATACAAGTCCCGAAAATTTGATGTTGACGTGGACGAGTAGAAAATAATATATATCAAAATGTCACTTTTCCAAAATTGTTTTTGAAAGTGAAATCTTGATATATTTTTTTTCAAACTTGTCCGATCAATATCAAATTTTCGTAAACTTGTATATCGGGCAAGATGCATTTTTTTTACTTAGATATTTTTTTTGTATACTCAAAAGTAAATAAAAATTTTAAAAAATTTCCAAAACATTTTTGGGAGTACCTGTTCCAGAACAAATTCAAAAACTACTGTATATACAAAGAAACTATCTAAGTATAAAATGTGCATCTCTTTCGACCTATATGCTCTGAAAATTTCATCCACTTCTCACGAACAGAAAAAAAATTATCTAAACAAAAAAAATTGGTTTTTAAATTTGACATTGCCGAGCACAAATTTCAAAAAATCAAGAAAAACTATTTGTGCATTTTGTAAGTAATGGTCCCATCTATCCATATTTGAAGTTTGAAGTTATTTCAAAAAATTCTGGGAGTTGATACTAAAAATGTCAAAACATGGGTTTTGAAAATTGAAAATTCTGAAAGAATGACTACAGACACAGAAAAAACTCTAAAACGACGTTTTAGAGAGCAAAACAAAGCTAAAGTTTTGTTAATAAGATCAATATTGGCAGGCACCTGAATTTAATGTCCATTTTTAGGGATGGGGAATGACTGGTGCCTGCAAATATTGATCTTCTCCCGAGTCCTACAATAGTTTCTAGATATCTAACTTAACTCAACTTGATCTTTAAAACACCTTAGAACTTTGGCAATAAAGAATAAAAAGGCTCTTATATAGTATGAATTAATAAAACTTTATTAAAACAAAACGATGATTGAATTGACTGAATAACACACACCCACTTTCACTACACACAACAATACATAATATATATATATATATATATATATATATATATATATATATATATATATATATATATAAGAAAGAAAGAATATATAAATATATATATATATATATATATATATATATATATATATATATATATATATATATATATATATATATATATATACATATATATATATATATATATATATATATATATATATATATATATAAATATAAGAAATATATATATAAATATATATATATATATATATATATACACACCCACTTTATACACACAACAATACATAATATATATATATATATATATATATATAGCAAGTAATTCCACTGAAGATGGAAGAATCTTTAACTCGGGCGGCGGCAGTGGTGGTGGTGGCGGTGGAGATTCAAGTTTAAGTATCCAACTTCCACAGACAAGACTTGATGTCCCATATAGTAAGTGAATTTATTATCTATTAAGTAATAGCTCTATTATTTCGATCATAAATAAGAAAAAATTTTTTTTATTATTATTTTTTTTTTACTTCTTTTTAATAGGTAACATTTCTAGTATATTTTTTTTACTTGTATAAATATTACGATATTGAATTTAAGAAACGGAGGAGAAATCGAAATATATTTTTAGGCTTCAAACTCTGATTGCATATTAAACACTGCCTAATGTAAATTTACATACATACATACATACATACATATACATACATACATACATACATACATACATACATACATACATACATACATACATACATACATACATACATACATACATACATACATACATACATACATACATACATACATACATACATACATACATTAAATTATTATTTTTTAATTCAACTCTGAGAAGTTGGTTGAACGTCTGTCAAGGCAGTCAATATGGTTTATTCTTCATATTATATCATGAAAAGCTTCTTCCACCTTCAGAAATTCAGTGTCCGGCATACGAAATCTTTTGAGGATCTCCTAGACTGTTTCCTTCCATCTCTTCGTCAGTCTCTTCTAGGCTTACTTTTTCTCGGTGTACACATCCAACATCCCTTCGCAACTCTCTCTCTCTCTCTCTCTCTCTCTCTCTCTCTCTCTCTCTCTCTCTCTCTCTCTCTCTTTCTAAATATTTGATTTCTCATTGTTTCTCCCTAACTTCGCAATAATAGTTCTCAATGGTTTCAACTCCGCTGCCTAAATTATTCTCGTATCCACCACAATTGTCAGCACCCAACTCTCAGCTTCATATTTCAAAATTGGCGTCATCACGGTGTTAAAAATAACCCTCTTTATTTCAAGCGGAACCTGTTGCTCCTTTTTGATTGGATACAGGCTCTCCAAATATCCACCATAGCTTTTCATCCTCTTCAGAATGTCCCATTAGTTTTCCTTTCTTAGTTATTACATTACTCAGATATTTTAAAATATCTGTGTTCTTCACTACTTTCTCTCCTATACCGATATTAAATACCGTTGCGCTTTCTCTTTATAGTTAGAATTTGTCTTCTTCATGTTCATTTTCATACCTCTTTCCATCAAACATTCGTTCCATCTCCTCATGTCTTTCTCAATCTCCTCTCTATTCGTAGTCCGCTCAGTAATATCATCTAAATAGACCATAATCCTAATTTTGTGTCCATTTTCTCTATTTACTTTAAAATCAGCTATAGCTATATTAATGTATGCTATAAATAGCAACGGGGACAGAAAACTGCTCTGTTATACTTCCGTCTTTATGCTAGATCATTTTTCCGAACTTGTCAGTGTTTTGACGCTACATATGCCAGAGACATATAGATATTTAATTGCCCTCCTCAAACGACCTGTCGACAAATATTTCTCCTCATCTGCAAATCTTAAAGATTATGGTGAAACTTCCAAGCTATTTCCATCACCAGTCTCAGTCCAAATATTAAATAAATGTAACACTTCTATTTTTTCTATAATCATAATGTTCCTCTCCCAAAATTGACTCCACTAGGACTCTAGTGCTCCTCCCAATTAATTTTTCATACAGGTTTGTTGCATGGTACAAGGGATATTACTATATAATCATCACACCTTTCTGCTTCTTAATTTTCCTTAGAAGTCGGCACTATGATGGCGCTCTCACAATGTTCTGGTATTTCTCATACTCTATAAAGCTCGTTGAAGAACTCCAGGATCCTCTACTCTGCCACTTCTCTTCCCTCCATTATGAATAATGAGTTCATTATGTATCTTAACTCAAACACTTCCTTTGTAATTTTTACGAGGTCGTCTTCCTCCTCCTAACTCTCTCCTCCCTATCAGCCTCTCAAATGTTTAGAAGTTTCTCAAAATATCCCTTCCACCATGAATCTATTTTCTCCTGCTCTGTAATAAAATTCCTCTCTCCTTCGGTGATGTTGTATTGCTTTGCCTTTCTCTTCTAGTATGACTTTGCTAATCAATGCAATAAACTTCTTAAACCTCCCATATATTTAATCAGTCTTCAATACAACTTCTTCCGTATTTCTCTTCGCTCTCCCCAGTACTTTTTTCAATTAATTTTCTTGCCATAACATGTTTTTGCTTTCAAAAGTTCTTCTTCTCAAACACCTCCTTAATTTTTGTGCTTTTTTCTTCATTGCTCCAACTCTAACATTTTCCGCTCACTGCTACGCTGACTCTTCCATTTCCCTCCAATCCATT
>JABUQX010007536.1:0-12500 GCA_015478945.1 Trachelipus rathkii | reverse complement strand
TACTGCTACCTGCCATTCCTAATTGATAACCTGGCAGTACTCTTGTTTTTTCATTAATGTTAGTGGAGATTGATAAGACTGCAGGTAAAAGAGAGATTATGTAACGCAAAAGTCTCGAATAGTAACATTTTCATTTACTCAAATAATTTATAATTGATATATTAATTAAAAATGAGGTCAACACGTAATTCATATAATTAAAATAATTTAATTAAAATGTAATGTAAATATATTCTTTTATTCAAGTTACCAATAAAGTTGAAATATAACCTAGGAATTACGTTAATTTTAAAATTTAAAATTGATATTAAATTATAACAACTAATTAAAATTTAATAACCTTCTCTAAGATTAAATAAAGATTTTCAATTCTCATGAACTAAAAATAAAATTGAACTTCATAAAATGAAAATCAAGTTTTATTGGAATCTTGGATTAATAAAACTAAAGCATAAGTAATTGTTAAAAGGCTTACTGATTATAGATTAAAATGAAAATTAAAATTAAAGAAAGCTTCAAGTGGAAACTTCAAAAATTATCCAGGCATTCTAAGATTATGAAAACGTTTTCTTACTATTAATAAAATAATCTGATTATATTTGTATAAGGCTAATTAATATTAATAAAAGCTGAATAATTAGCATGAGGCTTAATTAATATTAATAAAAGCTGATAATATATAGAATAGGCTAATTCTGAAATTAAAATCACAAATTACATTTTATAACATTCTTAATAAGTAAAAAAAAAATTATAAGCATATTTTTATTAGGCTAATATTTTAAAAACGAAATTTTCGATTTTTTATTTTGTTTTCTTTTTTTAAAATAAAAATAATAATAAAAAAAATATACTAATAAAAAATAAAAAGTAATATAAATTCGTTTAAAAGGAAATCAAATTATTCTTTTTTTTTATGGTTTTTAGTTTCAAAAGAAAAGAAAATAGGGGACCCCTGGGGGCCAAAAAAAAGAATCTTCCGAATTTGGCGTAACGCGACATAATAAAAATATTGGAAACTTTATGCTTTAAAAGAGCATACACGCTCAGAAAGAAAAGGGTAAAATGTTATTGTGTGTTATATTAGTAATAGAAATAAAACTTAAAACCTAAAGGTGATGAAACACAAATAAAATAGAACCACCATAAAAACCTTTCATGTTTACAAGAAAGAGGAATTTTTACAATTCTAAGAGATTTTAACTCTTAGGAGGCAAGTAGAATAGTCTATTTCCTCTTCTAGTCATCTCTAATGGCAAAAAACAACTGGAGGTCTCTGTAACTCAGTTTCAGGCAACTCCTTTGTTGTTTCTTTAGTTCTTTGGTTGGTTTAGAGATGGTGTTAATTCATGTTTCTTTCTTTGCCATTGCTTTGACTCCCTGATCTAGAGCTCCCTCGAATTCCACATCCCTCTGACCTCTGAATTGGTGAGGTTTATACGACGGATCTTCTTTTCTATCATCTCTTCGTTGCCATTCAGATGTGATAAATCCAAATAACTTCTTCTGCGAGGTGTTACCACATTCATCCTTTGGGAAGTGTTCAGCAGAAACTTGGCCCACATTGTTTCCGCTACAGTTTCTTCTGCATAGTTCGTTACCAAAGTAATTCTTCTGTTACTTAAGGTAATGACAGGCTGTTCCTCGTGTTCAGAGCTGTCTGAAATATATATGAATCATCTTGTCTGATTGGTGATAGAGAGGGTCTATATATCCTCTTACCTGAGTTCTTGTTTGGGGAGTAGAATTCATCAATTTACTTTCCTTGAGGAGTATCAAGTATTATCTGGTTACAAGAAGTTTGTGTTTCTTTTACAGGATTCTGTGTTGTTTTTGTGGTGAATCCTCTGGTAGAACATTTTGTTCGTCATAAAAATTAGGGGGAATCCTAGAAGAAGTGGTTGGAGAGATTCTTGATCATTTTCCTGTCGATCTACTTCTTCAGGTTCCACTCTTGTTGTTCGTTCTTTTGTATCTTTTTTGGGGATCTAATGTTTCTTAATAGCATGTCAGGATTCCAAAGTCATCATTTATCAAAAAGCCAAAATGAGATTCTGTAATCTTTTCTACTGGAATTATCTTTACATTATCCCGGTGAACCGGAAATATTTTTGTTGAATTTAAACACGAAAGCATAAGCTTATTGGCTCTTTTATTTGATTCACAATAAAAGGTCCTTCAAATCTTTTGTTCAATCATTTTAGAACTTTGTTCTGGTTTCTTTACAGCATCACAAAAACATAATCGCCCACTTTTCATTCTCTTTGTTTGGCATGTTTGTGCTGCTGTTCTATAGCTTTAATTGTTTACTTTTTCTAAGATTTCTCTTTGCTAGTCTCTGATTGCTTCCATCTTTCCACTAACGACATCTACCTCAATCTGTAATATATAATATGATATTTTCTATTTCGATTTTATTTATGTAAATGGAGATATATTATATGGCCAAAACATCTAAAACTTATGTGTAGTAAGGTCTTCTAATTTAATGTATTTCCAGTATGGATAAAATGTGGAGATTGATTCCAAATTTGATCGATTTAATTACAGATAGTCATTAATTGCTATTTGAGACAAAAGATATAATATTTTGACCTCAAACCTCTATGATTGTCTTTTACAAAATGACCGAGGAAAGAAAATTTTCAATATCCGCATTCAATCCTAATTCTCCACTCCCCATTTTGATCTTATCGGGTTTTATAGGGCAGAAATATTAACCCTTTTTATCCTCCAAGCTTTACATTGCTCTCCGGAAGGCAGCGGTGATTGTTAAATTCTGGGGCATTATCTGAAGCTAAAATTTCTGGGCTCGAATGCCGACATTTTACTCTTTCTTGTAAAGCTTGAGCTAAATCTCTTGACTTGTTCTGACTTCTACAGGACTTTAGCACTTAACTCGCCGAGCTAAAGGGTTTAAAAAACATCTCTGCAAGGACGAGAGAATCGTGTTTGGCTCCTTGTCAAATAAAGAAATGTTTAGGGAAGTTTCCACTGCATATCCACAAATAACAAATTTTCGTACCTAACAGGAAAACGAAGAGTATACTCTGCTTAGAGGGCATCCTGCTTTTAATTTCTGCTTATTTGGAGGAGGCTACGACCTTTAACCTTTAAGCACAGGATATCACGCACTGAGACCAACTCTCTTATGACTTACTTTAGCATCGAGAGGAGAAAACCGTATCTTCTTCTAACTCGTTTTTCATCTTTGCTGTCCTCCCATGCCCAACTGTTCCAATGAGAACGCGCCAATGATCCTCGATAAGACTGAGTAGATTCCAATGGCGTGAGTCTTAGGTGTACTTGGTATTATCATAAGGTTCCTTTCTAGTTGCACAGTACAACACTTTCTTATGGAAGAATGTGTGGATAATTTTAGGGTTTTCCTTAGCCCACTTAACTAATTCTTTTAATATAGGGCAATTTTCTTGTTCCCTATTGAAAGTTTCTTTCGTTAAAATAAAATATTTTCTTGGTAACATCGGTTTCTTTTCTTCCTTTAAAACGGCTTTTTTGGAGCTTTTGCTGGATGCTTACTCAAATAATCAGGCGGTATGTTTGTTTTTCCTGTCTTATATTTTATATAGTTTGGTGAAAAACTATAGACACAAACAGATTCCAGCGGGCCAACCTCCCAGTCTGCTGCTTATTTTTTACGCAAGAAGTAAAGCACAAGAGGTTGATTATCAGTTAATATGGTGATGGATAACCAAACACCGTATTTTAAACTCTGTAGTGAAAAGTACACAGCCAGAACATTCCTTTTCTATAAGTGAGTTCATAGTTTGAGGGTTCACTGACCTGTCTTAACACTTCTTGAAACAAAAGACAACGGTTTTTCCTTGCCGTCATCTGACATTTGGTAAAGAACTCCGCCTATTCCGTAGTCACAGGCGTCCCCGTACCCTTAAATAAAAATGGCCTTGGAATAGGTTCTGGAAAAGTTACGAGCGTTGAACCACCAATTTCTGCGTTTTTTCAACCAAGCTCAAGATGCTATCTTTTGTGTTGCTTCCCTTCCACTCAAACTTAACATTTCGTTTTTTATGGTAACTCTTATATATAATGGTTTCCTCAATTTAGTGCAAAGTCAACTTAATTAAAAAACGAAAAATACGAGAAAAACTGCTCTAATAAAAGACTGAATTGTTGTTTCATTGTTAAGCACTATATTTGGTTAGTAATCTCAATATTCTTCTATTGATTCGTGATCTTCGCTGTATCGATCATGAAGTATATATAATTTCTTTACGTCTCTTCCTATTTTTAGACTCCATAATACATATAGAGCGTGACAGAGTCTAGATAGATTAATGATAAATTTTGCGTCAATTTAACTCTCTAGACTTGTTTTTTAAACTAAGATGCTGTTAAAACTATTCTTTAAGTTTCCAAAAATGTTCATTGCACCTGATTTCATTATCCCACGATCTAAGACATATCACTCTAAAATTCTACAAGTTGGACAACGTAGGTCCTCATAGTGAAATGGTTCAACGCGACAATTAGCATTTTTCTTAACAAACAAACGGCTACTGTGAAGTTACATTTGTGGCTCACTCGCCCAGAAATAAATTAATCTGGTTTTCCGCGGTACAGATATTAATCCTTTCGCTTGTAACGGAACCAGCGAGAGTTAGATTGCTCCCCGTGTGATTTCGCAACTCCTCGACGTCAGCACCGGGGAATGATAAGCGGTCAGCATTCAAGTCACAACTTAGTAACACCACGAGGATGTGGTGACTGCCTCCTAGGGACGAAAATTTTTCGTCAATTGAGGGCAGTGGGGTATACATCTTGGGACGCCTGAAAAGAGATTTAAGCTATCTAAATCAATTATACAGGACTTCTTGGTTGTTTGAATTCTTTTTTGGCCACACCAGCTAGAGGTGAACTATGTGTAGCGAATAGCAAGCTTTAATATACCGGTCCTTATCTTAAAGTGCATTCTGTAAAATTATCATGTCTTCCATGTAGCGAATTGTGGTGACAGTAAGCGATAATGTTTCCTTAAAAATTAATCTTTGGAGCATCTGGGGTAAGTTCTAATTTTACAAAATCTTCAATGATTTTTATTAGACAACATGGTTATACTGTGCATCATTCATCTAGAAGCAAGGTAAAACGTCAACTAATATAGTTTATTTCCTTATTAACATTAATCCAGAAGTTCTTCTAAAGCTCAAGGTTTCTGTAACAATTAGAGTACATCTGCCTCTTCTTTACTAAATTATCTGCTCTAGTAACTCTCTGAATGCATTTTTCATACCATATATTTGTCTAGACTAGATTTCTGAGCAGGTTACGGGTAATACAAAGTAAAGAGATCTCTATTGTGGCTTATTTTCTAGGAAGCTAATATTAGTATTTAAATTTAAATATTCTTGTAGAATCGATCGTTTCACCAAAAATAGGATGGAATTTTAGATTTATTTCCTTCTTAAAAAAAAACCTTTTAATACTTTAAATTAATATTAACTCAAACCTAAAAAATAACTTCATTGTTTCTTATTGGGCATCATACGGAGTTTGCAAAATATAATGGCACCTAAGGAAAAAGCAGGGTTATTAACATCTTTTCCAGTTTCAAAATCCCTTTATTCTCAGGTCTTGATTCAAATAACCGATAAAGAATGGAGAAGGTGCCCATTGTTTTCTCTCTATTAATAATCAATTGGAAACTTCTATTTCTTCGTCTGCTATTAAAGTCCTCCTCTACTGAGGAAGTTGTTGAATTTTTCTATTGTTCTCTGAAAGCCCGTTCAGAACATTATTTTTTATTTATTTCTATCTTTTTGTAGGCTTCTCAAATGAGCCTTTAATAATTTTCTGTCTTTTTGTAAGGCTATTTCCAGGAGTTGAGTCCTTTCAATTAATTATTCTCTGTGTAGGCTTTTTCAAGAAATGGACCTTTTGTGGTTTAATTAACTCATAGTGTAGCTTTTCAATTGTAGTGCTCTCATTTAATTACTGAGTGTACAATTAAATCACTAGTAATGTAGTTCGGTATTTAAACTTATCATTCCTATTGAAAATCCCGGAACTTATCCTCTCTCGAATTTTTTCTATGATTTATTAATCATTCATATCTTTCGTTAAGTTATCTTTTTCATATTGATTCATTGAGAAAGTAACTTCCTAACATTCGGCAAAAGATTTTACTTTTATTTTCGTTATCCTCTTCTTAAGATTTTAAATGTTAATTTTTAAACGGTCTATTGTTATAGGTAGGTTAGCTAAAAGAGCTTCGCTGGACCTAATAAAAATTCGGCCCATTCCAAGAGAGAGGCTCCAGTGCTCTCAGTATTTTACACATAAAAAGGTAACTTGGGTCAAATAATTACTGTTGGTGTAGTTTTAAAAGTAGATCAAACTTCTCCTTTAATAGGGTGGATCATCTTGAGTTCCAGATATTCTGGACTATCCGGATACTGCAAACTCTTTAAGAGGACAGAGAGTTTAAATCTTCCTTCTCTTTCTATTTCCTTTTAAATCCCCAACGATATCAAACAGGTTGTGCTCCCTAAATCTAGATAAGGCTATGAACTTCAACCTCGTTCTGACCTTTTTGCTGGGAGAGTCAAAATACTGGACAAAAAATAAATGACATACCCAATTTGGGGGTCTAATTCTTCTACACGTGAAAGAAGCTTGAGGAGCGGTTCCCGTATAAACAAAACCGGTCTCTTTCTTTAAACTTGGAATATTCTTTAATTACTGTTCGTCACCTTTCTTCATCTTAAATTCTTTGCCAGAACCTAAAAAATTTTCCTCTCTGTTAGAGAGATCTGGTGTTAAAAACTGTCGTTCTTGCTTCTTCTTCATCTTCAGCTTCCAGCCATTATTCTTCATGTTCTGCATTCAGCTGGAATGATTAGAAATCAGGTGAACTCTTGTTGTTTTCTTGGGACTCTTACCTTGATAGCTACACTCATTCTTTAAGTAAGAGTTTGGCTTTCTAGTATTTGATATTCATTCTTATTAATATCTTCGACTATTTCGGAGCTTTAAAATCCCACGTTATTTCAATCAATTGGGGGTATGATTATTTGGTATTACCATTATTATTTTCATTTCTTAAGAGGGGTCCGAAGAGGGCAAAAGGGCGCAGAAATAGATGAATTATTTCCTGGTGTGGGAATTTCCAACAATACTCTTGCAAGTATGTTGTATTCCTAACCACAGTTCAGGGAATGAAATATTGATACCTAATAGATTACATTTGGCATAATAGTCCTTATTGGAACTTTATTCTTTACTGGAGAGTTTCTAAATCAATACACACAAATGTATTACGTTATGTATACCAAAGAAGATAACTATACTCTGTTTGAAATTATTCCAGTTAATGTTTTTAAATTAATTTCCCCCATTCCATGCGTTCTAGAGTTGCCTCATGTGAAGGTTATATGTAGCTTCTTTTCTTTTTCTAATTCACTATTATTAGTGCTGTTATTCTCTGTATTGTAATTCTCTAGCCCTGTATTTCTTCTCTTAAGATAAATTGTTCTGCTCTATGTTTAGTTTGGAACAAGACTCTTTCTTCTATCTGGCTGAGTTTCTCCAAAATTTCCACGAAACTCAAGTCTGGATTAAAAGACTTTTAAAACTTTTCTCTAAGTCTTCTATGATCTATGAGTTCTTTTCCATACTCTTTAAAATCTTAGTCATAATTAAGATATTTTATCTGTTGAGAAGTAAATTCCAAAGGAAGTCTCGATATCAATGAGGCTTTTCTGATATCCAAAGAGATTCTTACAAGTCCCAACATGAATTCTCTCAGTAAGGTTACATGTGCGGTCTCTTTGAAATTCATGAACTGTTTCAAAAGACAGAAGATTGTCTCGGTCTTTTCTGGTTTGAGAAAAAAAATCATTCAGTTGAATAAGAAGGTCTTCTCAGACGGCTTGCACCTAGAAAAAGTTATTACTCTCTTTGAGATATATTGGCGGGTCTCTTGATGTGAAATCAGAAGGAGATTTTGTGGTCTTAGCAAAGTCTTTTTTGATCTTTCAGTTTATTAGCCTAAACGTGTCCCCCGTTTTATTTCTACTTTTGCAACCGTAGTAAAGGTAATCGTTCAAAATTTGATTACCTACCCATCTTGGGTCATTGAGATATTTCTTCCATACAATTTAAGTCTCCTTTGTAAATTAATGGTTAATTCTGGAAATTGCCTGAAGGGTTAAACGACATAATTATTGGGTAAACACCCTCCCATAAGGGGGATCCATAATGGAATGGATTTGTAAACCAGCGTTGCATGTGATAAGAAGGGTTGGTTGCCAGACACTTGTGGCAAAGGTGGCTTGCCATATTTTAAGATTAATTAAAGTATTTTGGGATGGCCCTCCACGAATTCTGAGGTTGTCCTCCACTATAGAGTATCAACTTTGGCTTGGTTCTGTCAAACCCACACGAACACCAGAAAATTGTTCACTAAATCACTCCTATTTGTTTAAATATTTCTGTCTTGGCCAATTCCAGGAAGTAAGGGTAAGTTTTTCTTTTTTAGTTGAAGTGGAGTAGCCCCGATGCATTTAAATGTATATTAAAGGTATTGTCCAAAAACATTGGTCTTTTGGAGCACCTTAGGTATTCTTGCTGTATTTTCTGTATTTTCCTGGTTTGATGCCAGTCCCACTAGCTTGTTCTCTGATTTGGCGATTTAAATCCGACATATGTTATCAATGTTTAGGAAGGATGGTTAGAAGCTATACTGGAGGAGTTCCCATTATCCTTTTTGTGTGGGTTCACCATATCTAGGTGTTTTGCTCCTTGATAATTCTCTTGTTTTCTTTCCATCAGTAGTCTTTACTTCTAGTTATAACTTTTTCTTCATCTTTATTAACCCTTTATATTGTCCTAAAGTCCTCGTCAATGGTGATCCGCTTTCTCATAGTGACAATTGATAAATTTAAAATATATACATAAATTTTATTCTCGACTCTTTTGCTGATTTTATCTATTTTATACCATCATACTAAAAGGAGGTCGAATTAATATCATTACTATAATATCTCATACTTCCAAAAAATTGATGTCCAGTATTCATTCAGGAACACGGCAAAGAGAGTGGGAATATGGATATGGAGGCTCTTCTTCCTAAAAATTTGGCTTTTGTGCGTGAAATAGTAATTTTATTCTTTATTTACTTATTATAAAAGTTTTTTATACGTGTGTGTTTGTTCACATTGTTATGTAGGAAAAAGTGAAAAAAGAAATAATGCATTCTTTTATGATTTTCGCATAAAAATAAACCTATCGCTGCTCAAACGTATTTGAAAATCATGCGGTCACCGGTGACCGGTGTACGGACTACGAGGCTACTATTTTTGCCAAACTCAAAAATTAATGTTTTGATTTTTTTTGTTTTACAATGTGTTAATTAACGAATATAATATTTTGAATAACATTAATTATTAGTTATATATAATATATATACATAGTAATATATAATAGTAGTATTAAGCTACATAGTAATATAGTAAGCTATACGTGAATAGCTCAATATAGTAAATATACTTAATAAGTAATATAATAATATATTTCGAAAATCAGTGCAGTCGACGGTGGACCCACTTCGGATTCCTGTGGCTTCTAGTTTAAGCCAAAATCAAAGAAAATATTGAATTTTTTTACAATTTTATTACGTTTATATAAATTAATAAATAATACATCAAAAACTTTCAAAATATATATATATTATGTATAATAATGCTTTCTAACTTTGTATATCTATTCTGGTCAAAAATATAGTCTATCAAAATATGAATTGTATCTAATATTTATTATATATATATATATAATATATATATAATAGTGAAGTATATTTATATATATTAAGTAAATAAAATATCCCAGCTAAATAAGTGATTATATCGTTATTTACTATGTTTTGATATCGTAAATGATTACAATAAAATTTTATAAGTGTTACTAAGAATCCATTTTGTATATTTTCCATTCAACAAAGAATATCAAGGTTATTCTTGATACTTCATTCATCCCATACCTTTATATATATATTAATATATATATATATATATACTTAAATATATATATATATATATAATACTAGTGAGATATAATTACTATCATTATTTATATATAATAATATATATATCTAAAATTTAATAATATATACGTATATGTACCAGTATAATTAAAATTTTGGCACCTCACAATTGGATATATATAATATAATAAACCGAAAGAGATTAACTAACCTCGTATATATATATATATATATGTTATAATTACTATATATATATTATACGTCTCATAATATATTAGTATATAGTATCATACTATATATTTTACAGACAAGGGTGTTATAATAAACATTCTGAAGTACGGATAATTAACTTCTGTAGCTGCCAAGGTTGCAACCCAATTTAAGCAATATTACCAAGAGTATTTTTTGCATCGAACGGGTTCTTCGTCCATGGATTATGGCAGGTGTATGAGGTGATTATACTTATGCATCAAAGATAGAGTGCGCCCAAAAATACGAAAGCTTAGAAAGGAATAACACATTCCAAAGAGAGATGAGAAGAAAAGATCTGAGAGAAGAGGGAAGGAGGCGGAAGAGTAATGATGAGATATTGGAGAAAAGTGCAATAAAGATATAACTAGATTGTGTTGCCATACAAGTATTGGATATTGATTAACAAGTCAGAAGAAAAAAATAACACCTATTATCCAATTATCTGGTTCATTGACCACACGATAGGTGCCGCAGGGTCGGGCCAGGCCATGGTGTGAGGTTGAATTAAGAAGGAAAATACAAACAAGGTAAATGTCGGATGAATATGCATCATAGAGACTTTGATATGTTCTCATTGTGAGTAATACCGATCAACTTTCAAGTCCAGATAAATTGTATTATTCTTGCCTCTACATATATATAGTTATAATTGTTGGACCTTAAGCAAATTGTCAAATAAGCATTACTGCGCAATAGCAATAATCATACCGGTTTAGGGTTCCATGTGAGCAAGGTCTCCTCATAAAATAGAACATTGCCACCTCAGTCAGAATTGTACAAAACCGGACATTAGCGCATGGGCTTATGAATTGTATGAGTAGTGGCATAAAAAGCTAAGGAAAAGACCTTCGAAATGCCGCGCATAAGGAGCGTCCGGGGGCCAGGGCCAGAGCAATGGCAGAACGAGGAAACAGAGGTCAAAACAGAGAATATATCCCGTCACAATCTGTCATGTGCGAGTGAACAACCTATTTCTCCACTGGCCTAGTCATGAGATTTATTCAAGAGGGGTAGGAAAGGATCTGCAAATATAACTTGTTTGCATCAAAATAGCTTACAATGACTGGTGTCAGTCAATTTGCGTTGACCAACATGCAAAGTATCATCTTTGCTCCTCCTCTCGAAAATGGAGGGCTCAACAAAAATACCACATGGCTTTGTTTCAAATCATAAGACATTAGATCTAGTCTTGTTTTTCACCGACCTCTTCTCTACATATGCACTCTTTCTATATATATCACATATAAGATATAGTGATATAGTATGAGTATAATATATATATATATACTATAATAATCATATATAATATATATCATATAGTATATATATATTCAATAATATAATTATATTATATAAATTTCTATATATGGAATTAAAAGAAAGATTATATAACATGGCTATAGTATTATATATACAGATCAGGAAAATATAGTACTCTCATGAAGAAAGAAATAAATATATATAGATATATACACTATATATAGTATATTAGGTATAAATATATTATACTAAGTACTAAATAGAAAGAAGTCATTATAGTAATAATAATATAATAACCTTAATATAAATAAATAAAAATACCGTTTGGTTTTATTATAAATAGTTATTATTAATAATAATCATAAATGTAATTTGGTATAACTCATATTTTGCAATTATTGCAAATACAAATTAATTTAATTAAAGAATTGAGAAAAAGATAGGATAATATATATATATTACTTTATATAATAATAATTAATACCTAAGAGAAAAGAAGAGTTTGGTAAAGTAAACATGAATACATATTTAAGCAAATTATTGCAAGAAAGTTGCCAAAAATTTTAAAAACTATAACTCTTAATCACTGAATGGAGTCACAGGTGACCGTTTTTTTATATGGCACTAAAAAAATATGTAAATATTTTTCTATTCAAAAACCAGAGGTTCTAATAGTGCTATAAGTTGAGGAGTCCTATTCAACCATTGAAATTAGACAATTGAAATTAGATTTGTTCGTAACAATTTATTTCATAATCAGACGTTAAAGGGAGTTAAAACATTCTACTGTATGTCTGTTTATATTTGTATCATCCATGTTTAGCCTCATCCATGTATCTCTGGTTGAAAATGCATTTTAATTGTTCAAAGTCGTTATTATCCCCTTTCGAGCTGCTCCTGAGAGCATCCATATTTAGGTCAACTGGTAGCTGGCTATAGCCCTGTTGAACCAAAGGTTAGCAAGAGA
>JABUQX010007535.1:7500-26760 GCA_015478945.1 Trachelipus rathkii | reverse complement strand
TCAAGTTTAGTATATTCAATCTCATAGTAGGAGTGGATTGATTTTTCATAAAATTCAAAGGAGATGATGTTGTGTAAGGACTCTGTTGTGGAGAGCCATTAAAGCTGCGATCTGACGATAAACCCCTGGATAACCCTGTCTAGCCTGTCTTTGACACTGCCAACTTGTTTCTGTCTTGAGTTTACTATAATAGTAGAGTTGTAATAAAAGTAAGTAGGTTCCTTAAATCGGAGGTGAAATATGCAATACAGGTGAGTTATTAATTAAAGAGGTATCACCGACATCTGTTCCGGTGTTAGAAACAAATTCCCCAAATGATATGATGAGATATCGCTCAATTTTCTCTATCAAATACTCCTTGTCGGATGGAGTTGTTGATCGCACATCACTGGATCGACTATTCGGATTATATAGGAATTCGGCTACAGGATACTTTTCAGGGATATATTACATTTAGAAAAATCCGGGTGACATCAGGAAATCCAAAACTCTTCTTCATCGCTGAATCCATTTTCAAAATTTGCAATTCTAGAATATCAATTGTTGTTTCGCTCAGCTCTTCTCATTCCTCACTGTTCAATAACGGATGATAGGATCGTCGTTAGAAGTTCGATGAAAGATTGGCATGTTGTTTCAATATTTTGGAGGGAATTCCACCGTTTTATATGTCGGTGATAAACTCTAATTGTTGTTCGGTTCATGGAGCCTCGAAATATAAGTTACGTCTCAATTCGAGTTTACTTTAAATAGTTGTCCAAATGTCCTTGATACTTCTTTAATTTTTCAAGTGAGTCTTCCTGGCAAGTGAACCTAAGAGCCACAATTGCCTATAACCGAGTGAGTAATATTGTATTTCATGTCTTCATTCCCAATACTGGACCTGTCTCATGCAATTTTGATGCGATCCATGGCATCTTAGAAAGATTTCCGTAGGGTCTGCCTGTTTCTGCATGGTTTTAGAATATTATCATTTAAATGCACTTATGGCAGATAAATATCCAATGACCAGATTCCTTTAAAGAACACCGTAAATACTTATCAAGTTCGGTTCATTCTTTCTACTTATACCATTAGATGAGGTTGTACTGGTGTTGTATAAAACAGATAAATGCCTAAGGAATGGACGAAATTTCAAGAGAGAGGGCATCTAATTTCCCTTGCATTATCAATAGCCTGATGACTTACTGTAAGTAGTTATATATTTTCCAAAATGTTTTACTATGCAGTATGTTGTTTTAATTGGATGCAGCACCATTACTATATGGTCTATTAAACCAAATACATAGTTGTTTCCTTGCTTGAGTTACGTAAATTGTAAAATATGCTGTTAATTCAAATGGATGATGAGTATTGATCTTATCTGTAGTGTGCCCAAAAGATGTTTAGAAATTTTTGCGAACGGAGTTGACAATGTGTGACAATGATTTAGTGACATCCTGGCAAATCATTCGCAACTTTGGATGCCATAGATTATATTTTCTATTAAAAGTTAGTCAGAAATATGCAGTAATGAACAAATTCAAATATATTTATTACGCACCTGACGGACAAACAACTGACAACCACTATGATACATGATTATTCGTTGCAGTGGGATTATATGGTCATCCATGAAACAAATAGAATTTCGTGACGATATGTAATATTTAAGGTCCTGAAGGCTGATGTTCTTCAAATTATCAACCTTCTTCAAATAAAGGATCAACTTGCTGAAATTACAGTTTATGTAATAATGACTTCATGAATTTTTGAATCAATACCAAAGAAAATATAGTAAATACTATAATAGATTGTCAGGCGGATTGATCAAATTCATACTCCTCCCCAGATTATTGATTTCGTAATTATGGTGAAGATTAATTTACAAATACGTCTTCCATTGAATGTATGGTTCTTAAAGTTATGAATTGTTACTGGGAAGGTTTAGTTCAGTTAAATGTGAGACTATAGCTATTATTGCGTGTAATTATGTTTGGAGTAACTCTCTGTATTTCTTGGGTATTAAAAGATTAAAGTGTTATCCTCCTCTGCAGAAACAATGAGTAACAGGTTTTCTTCATCTGAATCAGAGGTTGATATTCCAAATTGAAGAGGGTGTTCCTTAGAGCTATACACCAGGACTTTTACTTTGTACATGGTTGCAAAAGCTTGAATGCTATGTGGTAAATGGACAAATTGCTGATATTTGACAATTAATGTTTGAAGTTGTTTTCACCATTGCAGATTGGCAAATGATAGTCTTTCATGATACTATTAATTCTTGTACTATTTTTTCTCGTAACGTTATATTTTGGTTTAATGTTATTATAGATGTGTTGAAAAACATATATTGAACAGCGGATCCCCTCCTCGGATATTAATTTCCTATAAATCATTCTGGAATTTCCTGAAATAATAAAACTCTTATCATGTTTCGATTTAATATTTAATTAAGGGTTATGAGACAAAAAGTCTTGGCCACTATATTTTGTTTAGCCCGTATATACGTGAAACTCCTAATCAAGCTCATTCATTCCTCCAATTCGAGCGACATCTTGGTTCATAATGCAATGTTTTGTGAAGAAGGAGATATTTTATGACATGTAGATGTATTGACTTTAACATCTATTATTAAGAACGTTTTAAGACCTATGGCAAACGGAATAGCAGCAACCTCCCTTTCAGTAGTGCTATACCCCCTTTGAGCTTTTGAAAATACTGTGAGATGTATCTATTAGTTTTCTTACATTGTCCTGAAATGTACTATAAGCTCTGCACCTATTCCCGACTGATCTGTAATACATTCATAGGTTGTGCTTTTCATGTACAATTCGGATATTTATAAGGGTGCGATTTAGTTTAAGAGTTGTTTAATTTTGTCAAAGCTTGTGACATTCGTCGTCCAAAGGATTGTGATTTACATTTTGAGTAGTCAAAACAGGGTGATTTGGCAATCAATAAACATTCCGTATATGCGGAGATAGAAAATTAACCAGTCCATAAACTGTCGAACTTTCCTCTAAACGTGTAGTTGTGGCTTTACATCATTGATCTATGAGATTCTTGTCCAAGGAAGATTATACCTTCGGATTAATTTACATGTCAGGAAGTTTACCTTTCGTTTTAGTAAATACTTTTTGAAGTTTTAGTTTGAAGACGTTATTTTCTGTTGCAATGCGAATAAAAGAACCCTTCTAATATGACCAAATGTTCCTCAAAGGTTTTAGTGATGATAAGCACATCGTCCATGATTAAACCCTGAGCTCTTCCCATGATAAACAAAAAAAAAAAAAAAAAAAAAAAAAAAAAAAAAAAAAAAAAAAAAAAAATCTACTTAATTCAATGCATGCTCTCTGAACGTGGCTACCACGGTCCATTGTCACGCAAAACATTCTAAGAATCCACAATGGGAATAATGGATTGAGAAGATACATCAATCTTTTCTCGATCGGTCCTCCGCCATTTCAACTATATACCCTTTTATAAAGTCATAGTCGAAAAAATATTCCTTGCCTGTAAGCTAAAAGAGGGTATCGTCACGATTAGAATGGAACAGGATTCCCTTGTGATCAGAATTTAGTTTTCGTAATTTATTCGATAGCCGATTTAGCCCATCGGTTTTCATGTGTACTACCGTGCTGAGTATGGAGAGAATATTGCCTGTATGATGCTTAGCTTCGATAGTTTCTGCACACTTCTTCCACTTCATATAATAAGGACCTTGAGTCTATTACAGAGTTTGCAATATTAGAATATCATTGTTTCGATTGGATGTTTAAGAACAGCAGACGAGGTGGCACCCTACATCAGTACTCTGCTAGCTTAAGCCAGTTGGATATTTAAGTGAAATTGTATTAATTGATTTTTGCTCCCGAGTATGCGTTATATCAGCTGAAAAGCTTTCGAGTTTAGATGTCCATTCCTGTATGTATGCTTGAGGTTTGGTGATTTACGAACCATGTTTACAAGACTGATTATTAATGGTTATAGTAAGTACGAGGAAAGAATCCCAGTAGTATACCTATTTAAGTTTAATATATTACTTGACATTATATAACAAGTAGCCATCTGAGTGTTTTAAATTTTATAAGATATGACACGCAATGGTCATCATCACAACAGTGATATTTTATTCATTTGGGAGTAAATAATAGTAGTGTTCTCCATTTAATCTTTATTTCTCAATATTCTTCGGCTTTATACTTTATGTTAACACTTAATTAGGTGGAATATACATCTTGATCTAATTTATGCAGCCACCTGTTCTTGTCCCTAGTGTTTCTAAATATATTTTGCAATAAATGTTCAACATATATGTCTAGTTATTAGTCTTTATTGCAAGTCTGGCAAATATTTACGATTGTAAGAGATTCATATCCAAATTACCACTCCGTAAAACATTAAATGACTACATCGAACGTATCACAAAGTCCTAATTGTGTTAGTTAATTGTTAGAAAGATGTAATGATATGTGACAGCCCCAAACGAGAAAATTGACAATCAACATGCCACGAACTCAACATATTCAGTAGCTGTTATAGATTTTTATTAGATCTAATTAGTTTATATAGTTTCTATTGTATTAATTACTACGGAAGCCCCTGTAATCTCAAGGCGTCTATTAGCTGTGTTGTTGTGAAATCAACTTATTATACCCCACTATAACTAGGTAGCATGTGAAGATGTTATAAGATTTTTAATGATTGAAACAAGGCTTTCAATATAGCTAGTAATTGTGACTCGTTGAAGTAAATTAGTTAGTGAAAGATTGTCAGATATATCCCTTAAGGGAAATAGAATCATGTTAATTATGAGTTATCTATTAACATTGAGAATCGAGCTCTCAATTACTGTTTCAGGGAAATTTAAAAGTTGAAAATCTCCTGTTGATATTCCTGGTACTCCGAATCTAATAATTCCGACTTATAGTTCCACAGTGAATTTCGGTTTCGTCAAAATAGAAGCTGAGTGTTGCAAACTGATGACCCTTCATTGATCGTTTCCACGCTTTTATTTACCTGTGTTTCAGGTGTTTCTGGCTCTGTGGGTGGTCTTTCCAACTAGTGAGTTAGTTTTGAACTTAGGTTATCTCTGTGACCAGTATTCATGCCAAGTGACTTCCTTGACAATAAGGACAGCGCAATGTAGAATCACATCTAACTTGTTTTTCGGTCATTTGTGGACAATTTTGCACTATATGTCCATGTTCTTTACAACGTATACATTGATTCTTTTCGGCATAACACTGATCTGATTCAACAATCGGCAAATGACAATAAGCCTTCGATGGGCAACTTTAACATGCGAGTCCTGGTGTCTTCAATATTTACAGAAATTTCATTCCCATCCACCATGGTTGTTATGTTTTGCAAATGACTAGTTGTTGTTTTGTTTGTGTATGTTGATTTTGAGAGGGTTGATTTTTGTTTGTTTTTTGACGAAGTTGTTGTGTTGCATAGCCTTTTTCTAGGCGAATTCTACTTTATTCGAGATAGAGTCCTATTTTGCGATGGTGAGTTGAGGGGACACTACCTCTATAGAGTATTATTTATTTTCGGGATGCATATGGTGGTTTGGCGACACTTGGGAATTTGGATAAACAATATTGTTGTTGAGGTAATGAGTGAAATTCTCTTTGACAATTGTATCAGGTGTTCATACAACGGACTTAGGTTAGATATCCGGTACAATAAATTTGCTTTTGGACACTGTAATATTTTGTGTTGTATAGGTGAGGTTGTTTAGTAAATTGGAATTGTTATGTAAATATGAAATATCAAGTCCTCAGTGTTGAATATGGTTCCGAAATAACTTCCTGTGATGGTATTTGTGGAGTCGTTGATGATGACATATTGCCGTTGTTTCTTGTAGCTATTTATAATGTTTGCGAGATTATCTTGACTAAGCTTCCCAATCATATGGAACTCCTTGCCAAAAAGCAATTTCAACATACATATATGATGCTTGTTAGTTGATATGTAACTTGCAAATGCGTACTATTTATCTAGTTTTTTCGCGCACCTATGTTATATTTTACGTCTGAACTGGATCATCCTCATCGGCTAAACCCTAGAATTACAAGGGTTATCGATTTCATGGGAAAGGAATTTTTGCTTCATTAAAGTTATTAAGATGGGTTTTTCTCTAGGTTGTCAAAATATTCAGAAACCATTTCAATAGCTGTGTTCTGTTACATGAACAGATATACCCTGCATTGTTCTCGATTTAGTAAATCGTTAATACGTACTTTCATATCCCCTCCAAGGTATGAACCATATGTTCTCAGACCTTCAAGTGTTTGTCCGTGATAATTTTATTCTGCATATTATTCAAAAACGTCGTAGAATGAGGGAAAAGTTCCACATTCTTCTAATGAATATTTCTTTAGGAATCATTTTAAGTTGAATTAATGTATAAATCCTCTAATAATCAGACTACTTAGAAAGAATATCATCATTTGCTGGTTTTGAAGGTAATCCACTTCAAACCAGTCTCAATCTTTATATCAGTTGATGTTTATAGCATGCGAAGTTTGCATTTCAATTATGTAAAGGGACATTGGCTGTCTTGTGACCCTGTGAAGTGTTGACCACACTGACAAATACGATTGTGAGATACCAAATCTTAGCCATACTTTCAATCAACTTTGTCTTCACTTTTTGAGTTAGTTGTTTCTGGTATATCACCACTAAGGATTGTTCTTGTACGGTGTAACCGTAGTGGATAGTCTGTTGCAAGGGTTGTAGTTTCGTATTTGTACGAATTTGTTGCAAGTTCTTTGTTCCATTCTGGCCGATAATATTCTGCTTAGTATTTCATCGATTCGCCCCCATTCAATTAAAATCCTTCCACACAGATCCTTCCAATTCACCACCCTTCACCCCCTCCCCTCACCTCCACTAGAAATTCCTCACTTCAATGATGTATTATTTCTGTTTATCGTTGTGTGAGATGTCTCAGAGACTTATGTATACTAGACAGTAACGGAACACACTATATGAAAAGGATGAAACTGACTAGAGTTAAATCAGAAATTTACGCAATACACCAGAGTAGAACCGAGATTAATAGTTCGAAAAATAGAAACCGAGAAATGTCAAGAATAAAGTAAGGACAGGATAGTAGCAATTATGTCAGAGCCAACTACGTTGTTACACATTTTTGTGTTTGTAGAGTTTCAGAATGTGAAGTTTGAATGCAGATTCCAAGGGAGTATAAGCAAATGATTTAATTAACTACGTTAGTTAATTACAAAAACGTGTGATGGAAGAAAAATCAGTTTCAATAACAAGAGATCGTATAAAGAAAAGTGTGCCATTAATGCCCACAAATAAAGGCAAAAAAAAAAACTATTATTATTGTATGCTAAGAACCTCATTTTCGCACCTTCCAATGACTTCTCATCTAAAGTCAACACTATCTCTGTTAATATTACATCTTAGTACGTATTACCTGAAATCTTCTGTTGTGGCATTCATTTCTTTCCAAGTTTTATTGAAGAGTACAATACAGATAGAAAAAAGTTCTTCAAAGGAATGATCGTGCGCGAACATCATTGGATAGAAAACCTGTCCTTGCTCGTATTGGCGCCACCAACATCATTGTTTAGGATTCATAAATCAATAAAAGCAAAGGCAAATGAGTACCTTATATAACACAAATTATCTTGATTTCCTTACAAAATTGTACCAATAAAAGAAAGACATGGGTAGAGAGTGGTGTCTTGTAAATTTGCTTTGATTATTTCCATCACACAATTTTTAAAAGTAATAAGTATATTTCAAGTAGTTACATTCATTATTTATTATATCCATCTTACGATAAATGATTATATACATCAGACCCAATATATATATAATATATTTATATATTAATTATATACTACGATATAATATCTCCATAACATTATACAAATCATTAGCTCCTTCTCCCTTAGTTGTTTTTGCTTGGCCCAGGCAAAACAGGTAGAAGTTTTTTTTTAAAGGCCGATTGACTGCGAACCCTTTTTTAGAAGATTCGTAATTGTAATTTCGAGTACTGATACGCTATCAATAATTGGTAAATTTTATACAAAAAAATAGATATTTGTATTGAAAATTTGGTACTGATATCGCTATCAGAAATGGGTAAATTATTACTAAAAAAAATATTACTTGGTATTGAAATTTTGGGTTATCAATTGTACCACAAAAAATAAATTGATTGAAAAATTAGAACATATAACTGTTCTAAAAAAATCTGTTTTCATTTTCAATTAATCGCCTTGCTGAGACAATAAATAATTAATGTATAAATATTAATACCTTTAAATCAACAACACGAGTAAGAAAAAAAATTTATTTTAAGTTTTAATAAATAGATAGTTTTATCACTGTTCTTATTTCACTCACACTTAATATTGTTAATTTGTTTATTATAAATATCAATTAACACTAACA
Source organism: Trachelipus rathkii (assembly GCA_015478945.1). Classification (NCBI taxonomy): domain Eukaryota; kingdom Metazoa; phylum Arthropoda; class Malacostraca; order Isopoda; family Trachelipodidae; genus Trachelipus; species Trachelipus rathkii. Next base: position 18,342 of record JABUQX010007535.1, on the reverse strand, counting down.
GTCAGTTCATTTAATAAAAATTATCTGCAAGAAGAACGTTGGAAAAATTAACAAATCTTGTATCAAAATAAAAATTACAATTTTTAACATTGTTTTTATATTTCTTTATTTCTATTTACTAAATAAGAAAGTATGTATATTGTACTTAAATAGACAAAGTAATAGTAGCGTATTTATATATAAACAGACAAAGATAATTTATTCTATTTTACTTAACAAACAGAGATGAATTTATTTATTACTCTTAAATACCTTGGGCATGATTAAGGGTTGAATAAAGTGATGAAAACGGTTGTAAGTACGTATCAAAAGCCAAAGGTGTGATAAAAAAAATCTTGCTCTGCTTAACTAACACAGGACAGAAGAAATGGTAAGAAAAGCCTTGTTCCCCAATAAAAAGGAAAAGCACTTGTTCAGGCAGGGATCCAGCATCTGATCCTGAAGCAAAAGGGTTCACAAGAAGGGTCCTGTACCCTGTTCCTTTAAAAATATATATATACATGTAAAAATTTACTTAGCAAAGAAAAGTGTATGGATGGATTACTTTAAGAATATAAAAAGAATTACGCATTAGTTTACCTCAAGATAACAATTGAGGAATAAAGATGATCGCTGCTTGGAGCGAGGGCCTGAAGCTGAATATCTTGAGGAAAGAAAGTTTGCTTACAAGACATCTATCCTAAAGATAACACTTACGTAAATGGCATCCTGTGAAATCATAGGACTTATTAAGGATCAATATCGATCACTTCAAAATGTCTCCCACTAACCTTGGAAAGGCAACTTAAAAATATGACTTGTAGTAAACAGGAAGAACTAACATTCACCAAAAGACTGAGAAAATTTAAGGTAGCTTATAAACTACTGCTGCTGAAAAAAAATAACAAAAAATCGTTCTTTTACTTATTGTAGAAGTGAAACTCTACATTTTCCTCCCCACCCGTCAAATACAGAGACAGAGGGGAAGGAGAAAAGAAAGAGAAAGAAACAGAAAAGTGTGATGTGTGTGTATAAAAGCGCACTCATGGTCCATTCTGCTCATATCCCTGAGTGAGATTCTCAAGTATATGACGGAATTCCTTCCCATCTATATGTTCGTTTTTAGTGTGGAGTACCCCCAAAGCATAAGTGACAAATCTATTATACGAGCCTTGTATTAGATCTGCTTCCTGGAAAGTCATTCGTTGCAAGGACTTTGCTAGTGATACTCTTGGTGTCACTTTACTGTCAGGAGTATAAAAAGACGACGGAGTTGGACGTTTGAATGCATATTCAGAAGGAATTGGATCAAAGGGAGACACATCTGGTGTTTCTCCTTGAGATCGCACGTGACTGCTCAAAAGAAGGTCGGAGGTTCTTGGGAGCGGTTTGGTTCTGATCCGAGCAAGAAAGACTCGAATGAACCTCCGGCCTATGTCTAGACTCAGATGACCTCACAGGTCGCAAGTATTTCCGTTCGGTGGACGAAGTTCCGGATGAACCTGGACCTGCAAGGGTTGGTAAGGGTTGTGTATGTCTTCATCCTCGATAGTAACCTGTCGACGACGAAATTGTGAGGCCACTGTCATTTGAAAGGGTGCATGTGCCGGTGTTTTGACAATCATATCCAGAGTACAAAATCTTTTAACATTTCCCAAAATGCTTTAGCAAAGTCTCTATTCGGGTGTATCCCATCTTTATTGTAACCATCAGCTCCCAATGAATATACTTCGTTCTTAGGATTTACCAAAAGCTGATACTGACTATAGAAATCTCTACGAACCAGTCTTAACGCATCGGTCATCGACAAAGTGCGTTTTCCTTTCCATTGCAAAGCGGAAGTGTGTCATTATGAACCAGGATAGTATCCCTGTTCAAAACCTTAGGATCAGAATGTTTGAAGCTATTATACCAATCCTGAACTTCCTCCGGTGCATGTGCAATATACCTATGAAAATTATAATACGGAAGGTCCGGTAATGCAGGCAAGACAAGAAACACTTTCATCTTAGGATTAACTTTATAAGCCATTTGATAGATGCCCTCCATATAGGGACAACGTCCTCGGCTCTAAAAGTTACATCTGGAAGGGTTATTTTATACTCTTTATAGCGGCCTCTTGATTTTACCGGCAAATAAATCATTTGACGATATGCCATTCGGAAGACGGAGAACACCAAAAGATGAGTCGTGTCTGGTGTGATATGTGTATTAACACACCGAGGGATGTCTTCAAAACGGTAATACATGGCCCTTTTGAATTGAAAGGTATGTTTCTTTGGGTTCGAGAATTTCTGGTCATATTCGGCTTCCAAATGGGACATCATGGAATGGCCAACAAAAAGTATCTGAAATATATAATACTGGAGATTAGATTCTCATAATGGCACACTATAAGAAAAGAATATGATACAGACAAATCTCTTAGAGCCTCCCCATTTGGTTAGCAGCATTTAATAAGGATAGTATAGATAAATTCATAAAAAAAACAAAAAAAATTTAACATTTATTGACAAAAGATTTTTTTACGAATATATATATAAAAATTGATGTTATGCCCATGTCGCTTTCTTCTATTCTTCCTTTTCAGGTATGTAGTCTTCTTCTTTTCCAGTGTGGTCTATAAGAGATGGTCCATCCTTCCAGAACATCACCGACGAATTGAAAAGATGATTACCAAGGTCACGATCCATCCTACCAGACCTCACTCGATGAATTGAAACGATGATTATCGTGTTCTTCGGTTAATTTCAGTTTTTCAGGTGAATTCAAGAATTAAAACACTCTATAAACACAGTGTCCAAAAATTCTTCTATTCTTCATTTTCAGGTGTGTAGTAACCATCTTCCCTTTCCAGTGTGGTCCACAAAAGATGATCCATCCTCCCAGAACATCACACGACGAATTGAAAGGATGATCATCTTTTTTCCAGGTTAATTTCAGTTTTTCTGGTTAATTTCAGTTTTTCTTTAGGTTAAAATTTCTCAATCAAATAGGAATGATTTTTATTCATATTTTACTTTACAAAAAAAAATAAAACAACATAAAAAATTTATTTATTAAACAAAGTACAATTATTACAAACCCAATTTATACACAAAAACACTTACATGATATACAGATTTTTAGTATTTAATTTATGCCTCTTCTTCAGGTCCTTCCTCTTCTGCCGCTTCTTCTTCCAAGTGTTCTTCTGTAACTGTATGCCTTCTTTGTCTTCTTTCCAAGACACGGGGTTGTACCCAGGGTTGTGTATTTTCTTCTAGAGAAGATCTCTGGCGTGTACGAGAGGCTATAGACCCTGTGAACCTTGATTCATCTAGTCTTTCCTCCTCGCACACCCTTGTAGATAAGGTTGGTGCCCATCGCACTGTTTTTCTTTTTCCAAAAGTAGTTTGAATAGAGGGTGGTGTTTTAATTGGAGACTTGTCCAATTCTAGAAATTCTTTGATTATTGATGCGGTGTGTCCCGATGGGATCTCTGGGATCTCTAATTGAGTAGATGTGGTATCTGATAGTGTGGAAAGTTCCAGTTTAGGTATATCTATTGTAGGTGTGGATGTTTTTCCTAAATCCAAAGGAGTAATGTCGTCGTAAAGATTCTGTGCTTGTGGAGAGCCCGTAAAACTGGCTCTGGACGATAAATCCTCCATGGATAACCTTCTAGCCTGTCTTTGAGGCACTGCCAACTGTTCTCTATCTTGAGTTATATTAATAGGAGTATAAGAAATGTAAGTCGGAGTTTCAATGGTATTAGGAGAAATATGCAATATAGGTGAGTTATTAATTAAAAGAGGTATCACCGACATCTGTTCCGGTGTTAGAAACAAATTCCCCAAATGATATGATGAGATATCACTCAACTGGTCGTTCTCTATCAAATACTCCTTATCGTATGGAGATGTTGATCGCACATCATCTGGATCCGGGATCGGATTTAAGGAATTCGCTAACAGGATACTTTGATTCAGGTGATATATGACATTAGAGAAATCCGGAGGTGGAACATCCGGAAATCCCAAAAACTCTTCCTCATCGTCTGACTCCATTTCAAAATTTGGCAGGTTATCAGGTATTGTTTCACTCCGCTCTTCCTCAATCTCCTCTAATGGTTCTTGCACAGGAGCTAAGGGTCGTGTTAACAATCGATGAAAATTGCAGTGCTTCTAAATATTTTGATTTGAATTCACCGTTTTATTTGCGGTGGACTCTATTATGTCGTCGTTGTCTGGAGCTTACGACAATATAGTACGTCATCACAGTTTATTTAATTATTTCCAATGGTCCTTGGTACCTTTCTTTAAATTTGTTCAAGGTGAGGTCTCCCGGCAATTGGACCTTAAGGGCCACCAACTGGCCTAGTGAGTAAGAATGGTACTTTTCATGTCCTTCATCCCAATACTGGGTAAACCTTGTCCATGGCAGTCTAGGATGGACTCCATGAGCCTCTCTAAATAAAATTTCCGTAGGTGTTTTTCCTGTTTCTGAATGTTTCAGGTGATTATATTTTAATATGACTTGTGGCAATATAATATCCCAATGACCAGGATCTTTTAGAGAAACACGTAAATACTGTATTAAGGTACGGTTCATTCTTTCCACCTATACCATTAGATGAAGGGTTGTAAGGAGTTGTATAAACATGATAAATGCCTAAGGAAAGGAGCAAATTTTCAAAAAGAGGTCCCCTAAACTCCCTAGCATTATCCGACATAAGTCTTGATGGAATTACTGGTAAGTACGGTATGATATTTTCTAAAGCCGTTGTAACGGTTGCAGTATGCTTAGTTCTTATTGGTACAGCAGCCACCCATTTACTAAAATGGTCTATAAAAACCAACGCATAGTTATTTCCATTGTTGGATTTAGGCAATTGCAAAAGATCAATTGCTGTGAGTTCAAATGGATGATAAGTATTAATCTTAATTTTTGGTGGTGCCCAAATGACGTTAGAAATTTTAGCTAATTGACAAGTGTGACAAGATCTTGTGACATCCTGGCATATCATTCGCAACTTGGGATGCCATATTATATTTTCTATAAGAGCATATAATTTATTCTGCCCTATATGAACAAATTCAAAATGATTTATGACAGCCACCTGTACGGCAAAACTGAACGAGACCACGTAGTGATAATGATTATTGCGATTGCAGTGGATTATATGGTCATCTTGAACAAATAAGAAGTTTCGTGACCTACTTAATTTTAAGGGTCCCTTGAAGGGTTGATTGTACCGCAAAGCTCTCATCAACCTTCTCAATAAAGGATCAATCTGCTGACATTCAGTTATTTGAGACATAATGACTTCCACTGAATCCTGTGAATTCAATACTAATGAAAAATTATGTAAAGTTATAGTTGTGTTAGGCAACTTGTCCAGCAGTCATCTCTCCCCACCAGAATTCTATCGATTCAAAAAGAAGATGAAGATTTAATTCTGATAAATCCTCCTCCATCAAAATATCTGGCACTAAATTATAATGAATTACTGGAGGACTCTTAGAATCAGGTTGTAATTGTGGATATGCGATTATTGCTGTAGTAACCGATGTTGGTAACTCATCCGAGTTCATAGGTGTTAACAGATTAAAGTGTATCCCTCCTCTACAAAACAAGTAACAGGTTTTCTCCTCTGAATCAGAGGTTGATATCCCAAATTGAAGAGGGTGTTCTTTAGAACTATACACCAGCACTTTTACTTTGTACATCGTTGCAAAGGCTTGAATACTATGTGTGAATGGAAGTTGGCCTGGATATTTTGACAATTTTAATTGTTGAAGGGTTTGTTTTTCACCTTTGCCAGTTGGCAAATGATAGTCTTTTCGATGATCTATTAATTCTTCTATTATTTTTACACGCAGTGCAATATGTTGACTTACATTATTGTATAAATACTGTGAAAAACATTGAAAAAGGGAATCCCCTCCTCCAGGCATAGAATGTTCTATAAATCCATCTGGAATCTCCGGGATATAACTTTTATCAATTGTTTCCGATTTAATTTCATAAGGATTACGAGACAAAAAGTCTGCCACTATATTTAATTTGCCCGGTATATAGTGAAACTCGTAATCAAGATCATTTAATTCCTCTAGAGTTCGGGCGACTCTGTGGTTTATAAGTGGCATGTTTTGGAGAAAGAGGATAGGTTTATGATCAGTGTATATGATGACTTTAATCTTGTATAAGAACGGTTTTAATGACCTAACGGCCCAACGAATAGCAGCAACCTCCCTTTCAGTAGTGCTATACCCCCTTTGAGCCTTTGAAAATACTGTCGAGATGTATGCTATAGGTTTTTCTTCATTATCCTGAACCTGGCTAAGACAGGCTCCTGCACCTATTCCCGATGCATCTGTATAAAGTAATAGTGGTTGTGCTTTTTCTGTACGATCCGGATAGGTTAATAAGGGTGGTTTAGTTAAGAGTTGTTTTAATTTTTCAAAAGCTTGTTGACATTCGTCCGTCCAAGGAATGGTTGATTTACATTTTAATAGGTCAAACAGGGGTTTTGCAATCACTGAACAGTTCGGTATATGCCGGCGATAAAAATTAACCAGTCCCATAAACTGTCGAACTTTTCTAACAGTAGTTGGTGCTTCGAAGTCTTGAATTCCTTTAAGATTCTTTTCCAAGGGAATCATACCCTTACTTGAAATTACGTGTCCCAGGAAGTTTACCTCTCGTTTTAGTAAATACGTTTTTGAAGGTTTTAGTTTGAAGCCGTTATCTTTGAATGCAATAAGAACCCTTTCTAATACTGCCAAATGTTCCTCAAAGGTTTTAGTGATGATAAGCACATCGTCCAGATAAACCCTGACTTCTTCCGGTGAAAGATGACTTAATATCAAGTGCATGGCTCTCTGGAACGTGGCAGGTCCATTTTTCACGCCAAAGGGCATTCTGAGAAATTCCCAATGGGATAATGGGGTTGAGAAAGCAGTCTTCTCGATGCTGTCCTCCGCCATTTCAACCTGATAGTACCCCTTTATAAGGTCGATAGTCGTAAAGTATTGCTTGCCTTGAAGGCTAAAAAGGGTATCTGTCAGATTAGGAATGGGAAAGGAATCTCCCTTTGTGACAGAATTTAGTTTTCGATAATCTATGCATAGCCGCATAGCCCCATCAGGTTTTCTGATGGGTACTACCGGTGCTGAGTAAGGAGAAAAAGATTGCCTGATGATGCCTTCAGCTTCGAGTTTTCTGCACACTTCCTCCACTTCATATAAAATAGGACCTTGCAATCTTCGAACAGGTTCGCATATAGGATTATCTATGTAAGTTTCAATTGAGTGTTTAAGAACAGAGGTGCACCCCACATCTGTATCTCCGAGGCTTAAAGCAGTTGGATATTTAAGTAAAAGTTGTATTAATTGATCTTTTTGCTCCTGAGTTAAGTCTGTTGAATCGAGCTGAAAAGCGTCTCTGAGAGTGTCAGATGTCCATTCCTGGTATGTGTTTTGAGGTTTTTGTGTGAGTTCGACCATGTTTACAGCACTGATTTTATAGGATGGATAGAAAGCACTGAAAATGACCCTAGTGGGTAACCTGATTTCAGCTTAATTATATTATTAGAAAGATTATAACAAGGCAGCACTACTGGAGTGTCAAATGTACAAGATATGACCGCATGGTCCATCACAAAGTGATTTTTATCATTCGGAGTAAATAATAGTAATGTTTCGCTAGACAAATCTCGATTTCTTAAGACCTCTTCTGGTTTTATAGCCACTTTAACTCCTTTATTAGGAGGAATTAGTACTTCTTTGTCTAGTTTAGCAGCATGTTCTTGACCTTCAGTGGTTCTTATGTCTTTGGCAATAATGGTCAAGACATTATCATGTCTTGTTATTAGTTCTTTATGGGCCAAGTCTGGCAAAATATTTTCCGATTGGAGAAGATCATACCCAATTACTACTCCGTAACATACTACCTCATCCGGAACTATCACAAAATCCCTAAATTGTGTTCTATAATTGTTAGAAAGATAATGATAATGTGACAGCCCCCAAAACTTCAAAAATGACATCACCGATGCCACGAATACTAACATATTCAGTAGGCTGTATAGGATATTTATTAGGGTCTAAAAGTTTATAAGTTCTTTGTGTTATAATACTAACTGAAGCTCCAGTATCCACAAGAGCGTCTATTAGCTGTGTTTGTTGGGAATCATCTATTATGACCCCCACAACCAGAGTAGCAGGTGAAGATGTGGATAAGTTTTTTAGATAAAGGCAAGGGCCTTTCTTAGGCGTGGTTAATGTAGACTCCTGCTGGAGTAAATTAGTAAGTGAATGATTGTCAGGGTTGACTGATCCCTTAAGGGGAATTGAATCATGATTGATTAATAAATTTTCTATTACTTGAGAATCGATCTCCTCAATTTCAGTCTCCGAGGAAGATTTAACAAGATCGAATATATCCATTGGACATTCAGCGACCTCAACCTGTAATAATTCCTCTATAGGTTCTACTGTTGAATTTTCAATTTCGTCAAACATAGATGGTTGAGGTGGTGGCAACTGTGACCCGGTATCTGTCTTTCGACGCTTTTTATGACGCTGCTGTTTAGGTTGTTCTTCTAGCTCTGTGGGTGGGTCATTTCCCACAGAGTGAATTAGTTTTTTGAACGTTTAGGGGATCTCTGTGGACAATTCATGCCCAAGTGGCTTCCTTGACAATAAGGACATCGCAAAGTAGAGTCACATTTAACTTGTTTTTCTGTCATTTGTGGGCAATTTTGCACTATATGTCCATGTTCTTTACATCGTATACATTGATTCTTTTCGGCATAACACTCTTCATAAACGTGCCCCCTCTTACCGCAAAATTGGCAATAAGGCCTCGATGGACAATCTTTAACATGGTGTCCTGGTGTCTTACAATATTTACAAGAAATGTTATTTCCGGCCCACCATGGTTGTTGTGTTGATGAAGATGAAGTAGGGTGTTGAGGATGTTGTGATGTTGGTTGTTGAGAGGGTTGATTTTGTTGTTGTTGTTGACGATTATTTTGTTGTTGTGGCATACGCCCTTTCTTAGGGGAATTCTGACCCTTATTAGAGGGATAAAAAGTCCTATTTTGGCGAGGTGAGTTTGGAAGGACACTACCTCTAGGGTTATTATTCATATTCTGTGGAGGCATTGGTAGTTTGGCGACCACTTGTGCGAATGTTGGTACAAACATATTGTTGTTGAGATACTTGTTGCATAGGCGGTTCATAGCCCGGATAGGTTAGAGTATCCCGGGGTACGATAATTTGGTTGATTCATAATATTCTTGGTTTGTATAGTAAGTGTGGTAGTGAATTTATATGGTTTGCACATTAGTAATATCAATTCACCTCAGGTGAAATATGCGTTCTGTATAATCTCCTGGATGTATTTGTGGAGTTTGTAGTGCTGACATATGTCCGTTGTTTTTGTAAACTATTATGTGTATGCGAGATGATCTGACTAATGTTCCCAACTCATTGAAACACCCGCCAATGCAATTCACATTACAGTAATGATGCTTTATTAGGTGTTGTACTTGCAATGCGTACTATTAAGTTTTTCGCGCACCATTTTATATTTTTCACATCTAACCCGGGAATCCCATTCGGCTAACCCTGCAACTAAGAGCATACAAGGTATCGTCTTCATGGGAAAGAATTTCGCTCATTAAAGTTATTAAGATGGGTTTTAACCTTCTTCCGTAAATAGTCAGTAAACCATTCAACAAGTTGCGTTTTTATAACAGTATACCCTGCATTGTTCTTCATTAGTACCTCGTATACTTTTTTCATATCCCCCTCCAAGTATGAACCCAGATGTGTTCTCCAACCTTCCGATGTTGATCGTGGATATGTTATTCTCGCATATTCTTCAAAACGTTGTAAGAACTGGGGAAAAGGTTCCCCATTCTCTAAAGAATATTTCCCTATAGGAATCATTTTTGTTGACTGATGGGGTATAAATCCCTCCAATAACAAGACTACTTTAGAAAGAGCCATTATCATTTGCTGGTTTTGTAGATAAATTGCTTTCAACCAATCTCCATCTGTTACATCAGATTGTGTTTGATTTACCAATGAGGATGCTGCATTCTCATTTGATGTAGACAGTTTGACTTTCTTGTGACCCCTGTTGAGATGTTGATATTTTTGGAAAATCCCATTGTGGAGGTGGCAATCTCGCCATTCTTTCCATCAACCTTTGTCCTTCAGCCATTTGTTGGGTTAGTTGTTGTCTGGTGATTTCACCACCTAAAGGGTTGTTACTTGTAGAAATTTGATCTAAAGGGTTGTTTCTTGTAGACGGTATAACCGTAGGAATACTCGTTGTAAGGGTGGTAGTAGATTTTGGTTTTACAGAACTCTGCTGTAAGTTCTTTTGTTCCACTTCTGCCGCTAATATTTGCTTCATCTCATCCGAAAGCTCCTCCCCATTCAAATTCAATCCTTCCACATCAATCCCTCCCAATTCATTAACTTCCCCATTCTCATTAATACCCACGTTTTCTGCCATACTGTATTATTTAAGTGGTATATGTGTAAGAATGTAAGAGAACTGTAATGTATACTAGATAGTAAAGGAGACCTATGACAATGAAAGGACGAACCGATGATAAAGGAACTGGATACTTAACGTAATAGCACCCGGAGCTAGAACCGGATAATATTTCGAAAAAGATAGAAAACCGAGAAAGTCAAAGAAAAAGTAAGGAAAAGGTAGCAAGGTAGTCAAGCAACTACGCTCTGCTACCAATTTTGTGTTGTTTCGTTGTCGGGAATGTGAAAGTGAATGCAGATTCCAAGGGAGTATAAGCAAGTGTAATTGTTTTACGGTAGTGACTTACAAAAGTCCTTGCAATGG
>JABUQX010007535.1:0-2500 GCA_015478945.1 Trachelipus rathkii | reverse complement strand
TTAGAGGCAAGAGCGTGGAAATTGCTTTTCAGATGTAGGCACAGAAATTCTGGGAAAGGAAACCGAGAACCACTAACATGTACAGGAGATGCTAGACAGTTTCATTGCTACTGGATGTAGAAGAGTATAAAGTTCCACTACTTACATTCTCACCTAAGAAAATTCCGGAATGCGATGTTAGTGATGAGCAGGTTGAACGCTTCCATCAAGATAAAGTTCATGGAAGGACGTTACCAGGCAAGTGGGATATCAATATGATTGGCGATATTGTTGAGCTTATGGGGATATTCCATACGCTATGACAGTAGTCGTCTTACGAAGAGCAAGTTATACCATCTAGGAATGTTTACATTAACTAAACCCATTCCTTCTATACATTTCATTGTTGTTCCCATATACTCTTTATCATAGTTGTATTATATGTTTAACCTATATCTAGTCAAAGACATGTATCATATCATTGCGATTTGTTTCTTCTCCTTCATATATCCATATTATATATATATATATATATATATATATATATATATATATAATATATTATAATATATATATAATATATATATATATATTATAATATATATATATATATATATATATCATATATATAATATATATAACTGGTATATATATATAATATATATATATATATATATAATATATATATATATATATATATATATATATATATATATATATATATAATATATAAAATATATATATATATATATATAATAATTTATATATATATATATATATATATATATATATATATATCCCAATAATTGTGATAGACCTCTTGAAAAAGGTAAAAATCATAAAATTTTACAAATCTGTGTTACACACAATATCTCACAAATGCGATGTGAAATGCAAAAACCGATTACATTTTGGAATCAGCACATCAATAATCAATTGCGAAAACCCGTCCAAGAAATTTCATGTTTACAAGTGTTATATACAAGTAATAAAGACAAAAGTAAATAACCTATTATTAATAAAACAAAAAGTAAATATCTATTTCTTACCTATAGCAAACCATTCACATATTAAAAATAATTAAATGAAAATTGAAAGTTTCGTAGTTAAAGATATTAAACTAAACTTCATTTGAATAAGCTCTAAGTTTAAAATGACAGAACATTAGCGTTCTCCATTTTCAGGGGATAACCTATTTCTTTGTGGCTTCATAATATTTCCCTCCTGTTCTAAATATTCTTTCCCTTTCGATGACGGCGGAGCTGAAAGGTATTTTATTGCTGTTTTTTCAAATTCAACTATTTCCAGTGTTTTTCCACAATTGAAGGGAATATCATTGTCTTCACTGGTCAAAGTAGCAAACTTAATTATATTTGTTTATTTCTTGATTAATATTCCGTATGTAGCCTTTACTTTTATGTACAATAAACTCAGAAGAATGGGACTCTTTTTTCACTCTCACTTTCTTTCTGTATGACGAATTTGATGCCAATTCTCTTAAACAATCATTAAAGAATGTGAAAGGAACCTCAGCTTCACTCTCCCCACCTACGTGAATCATTGCAGCAGAAGGTCAGAGCTAAATTTTCATGCATTCTTTCCAGCCTCAACGACCATATTTTTACTGTTCATCTGATTCATGTTGAAAAAATAGCTTGAATCCAGATCTAAGAAAAGTAACTACACACAAAATTTATCACATAGAAAATTATAGAAAGTCTTTTTCTACTGATTTCTTAAGCTTCTTCAACGAGGAATTTTCCACTGAGCTTTGCTTAATGTCTTATTTAAAAAGATAACTTTCTTGCAAAATGTAGGGATCACTTGGGCGACTGTTACTTCACTTTTAATGCTTGTTTTAATGATGTTGTCAAATGGCTCAAGTTAATGGGTTGGGAAAAAAAAAACGTTTTTTCAAATCGTGGGTTTTTTCATTTTTTTTTCGTTTTTTCAGTTTTTTTCGTTTTTTTAAATTAAATATTTTTTAAAAAAATATAAAGAGGCTAATAGGATATTTCACTTGAATATTTTCATTTTTCAAATATAAGGATACTTGAAAATTAAACAATATTCATATGATTTATAAAATAGCTAATAAGTTCATTTCTTATTTTATCAATTGTTTTCGTTAAAATTTACAGTAGGTTGTAGCCTGCCGACTGCTGTTTTGTAGGTTTCTACTTACTAATTTAACTATGTATTTTACATTGTATCATTAATCATATTTATAATTTACTTTAAATATTAATGTATCTTATATTTATATAGAATGAGTCTGAATGACAAAACTCAAAGGTGACTTAATGAAACAAAAAGTTTGATAGAAATGAAAGTAAAATTATACCAAGATGGTAAATGAAGGAGGTGAATGACTAAATTTAATATTTGGCTTTGGAATATAAACTTTTGATTCACAATCACTAGTCCCCAATCCCCAGACCCCAGTCACTACTGATACTGACTACTATGCTGTGACTACTGTCAAGGCTCATATCATGGCTCATCAGGCGTGATCACATCG
>JABUQX010007534.1:0-14471 GCA_015478945.1 Trachelipus rathkii | reverse complement strand
GCAACTTTTGCTCTCGAAACTAATGCAGATTTCAAGGTCAATCACACGTAGTACGCTTAGCCCAGCAGATCTAAGAATTATACAATATTTAATATTAATTAATAATATTAGATAAAATAGAATTTTTTTTAAAGTTTCATCGAATGAAATTTACTTGCTGAAATCCAAAAATGGTTTATTTTTATTTTCCCCATGTCTAGGATGTATATTATGTTGTTTCTATTTACAGGGCATTGCGCCTACCCATGGGCGCTTTGCATATAATATATAATATATATAATATATACTTACTGAACCGCTACTTCATAACCAAGCCGTCGCTTCTATCAAGAAACTATCCAAAATGCTTCTTAAGAGGCTCACCATATACACTTATAATCATTATCTAGTACTCTCATATTGCTATATCCCGCTAATTCATGCGCTCTCATTACCAACCTATCGTTTCTATACGGCCTGTGCTATATACTCACTTATCATATCAGAGCCCGACACCTATAAATCCACCCTCTATAACAATATCGTCACTCGCTCACATCCCGCACTTGCACACTATACTACTATTGGACAAGGTTGTAATAATTTTTTGATTTTAGCGTAAAGAAAAATTAAAAATTATAACATAAATAAATCACATGAGCTATGACAGGAGCTAAGAGAGTGACCCAAAATTATCTTTAAAAAAAAAAAATTCTGTAAACTAATTAGGCCTACTATTTTATCATTTTTTTTTTTTTTTTTAGGTTTTTTTTTAAAATATTTTTTAATTTAAAAAACAAACTAATGATGCTTATTATTTGTTTTGCACGATTGTCATACGTAGTCAGACGGGGCGCATAGGGGAAGCTGGCAGGCACAAAGCCCGTGAGCTCGGTTGAGGAGGCCACCAAAAGCCCAAAAAAAAAAGTAAACTACTAACAATTAACAAAACCATGAGTTCCCTGGAAAAACCTAGCAGTCGAACGTACAAAACAAAGATAAAGCTATGACGTAACATCATTTACATATATCTTATTTGTCCTTGCAGTAATCTGTAATACATGAATAAAAATTTTAAGTAGTTTATACATGGAATGTTAACTATTTAATCAGGTCACATTTCGAGTGTATCAAATTTCTTATCAAACATAGCGACAAGTAGTTTTCCTACAATCTTTAATTATTATAAAGCTGAACACTTTTGAAGCTAAATTTAGCATGAAAACTCGGTCAGACGTATAAATCTTTCGTCTTTGAAAGTCATACATAATCGTGATGAGAATGATACCATCCAAGTGATAAATGGCCATCTTACAAATTGTGAGTAGGTTGTATATATCTTGGTCTGTCCAACAACCATGTCCTCTTACAAAAATATGCCATTTACTCCTATTATGCACTATTCTTCTCGTTTGTGCCAAGGTAACATTCCTTACTTTCAGATACTTTTTAACTGACACGCTACACTTTCCCTTTGGTCTCCCACTCGGTCAATTCTCAACATAATCATCCCTGTAAACCTCTTAGCCAATCGACTACCATCCATCCCTTCCAAATGATCACTCTTCACTCCATTTAGTCTTTCACACCTTTCACTATAAGCATGCATACTTTAAATTGCATTCAAAAGACTACCACAAACGTTATATATCAATAACATCTCTCACAAAGCTTCTTTTAATCCTGGCAAATACCTGTTGGAAGCCCATAAAACCTAAATAAAGTTTTCTCACTCATTTACTTCAAATGTAAAAAATTTTATCGATAAATCCTTTACCTCTTCTAAATGCGCTTTACTATTTAACAATCAACCCTTCAGCCAGTCGATGCACTCCTTCAACCAAAATACCAGCAAAAATTTTCCATGGAACACTCAATAGACTAATTCCAGCTTAGTTTTTACAGTTTTTCCTTATACAGGATTATTATCACAGCATCCTCCAGTCCTCTGGAACTTGCACAAAAATCTTATATAGCAATAATATTTTGAGGTAAAAAAAATATATAAAATCTTAAAACCAATATAAGACAAAAAATAATATGCAAAAATAGTTTATGCACAAAATATATCAGAACAAGAAGTATTTGACAAAATAGGACAAAATTAAGAGCAGGCTATAATTTCCACAAGGGTTTCCATACTCAAAATTAATATGCAAAAACATGGCACAATAGTAACATGATAGGTTTTAAATTCCCACCAGGGTTTCTTCCTACAAATATTAATAACATTACTAAGGTGCAAAAGATTGGCACTATAATAACACTACTAGAGCAGGTTTTAAATGCCCACCAGGGGTTCCGTGGCCACAAATAACAACACTGTTAAAGTGAAAAAATATATATATATATATATATATATATATATATATATATATATACTATTTTTATATTTTTGAATTAACATATTATAATATTTAATAAATAATATTAATAATTTTTAATAAATTTAATTATATTATAATTAATATATATAATATATATATATATATATATATATATATATATATAAATTAATTCAGTCCCGATTTTATGCAAAAAAAAATATATAAATATATAAGCTGTTACGTTATTGGGATCTTTCACCTATTTAGGCACACGTTTATAATAAAGGTAATACAGGGAAAAAAAGACTGATGAGTCAAACTTTACTTACCCTAAGGTAATTCCCGATTTTGCTTGCCTTTCATAGCTTTCCTCCTCCCAGAGTTAAAACACCATTTCCGAAAAAACTAAAAACTGAGCGAAAGATAGCTTCATTGGATGAAGTACTATGATGGAAAATACCATCACTCAAACAGCAGGTAGTTCCGGCGAAATCCAACTCCCAGCAAATTTGAGTCTCATAATAAAGAGCAGAATTTCCGCTATGAACTGCAAATACTAACAAGCTTCAGTAATGGAAGTATCGTAATGGAAAAACCATCACACAAATAGAAGACATTCCCGACGATAATTAACTCGCAGCAAAATTCGACTCATAAAAAAAAGAGTAATGCAAATTAGAAAACATGATCAATAGTTAATATAAATTATAACTCTGCTGCCGAAGCACCATAGTATATAAATTAGTACAAAATATAATAACTTTGCTGCCGAAGCAGAGCAGTATAAATTTTACTGCCAAAGCAGCGTATATATCAAAATAGTACAAAATATAATAACTTTGCTGCCAAAGCAGCGCATTATAAATTTTACTGCCAAAGCAGCGTATATATCAAAATATTATAAATTGTAAAAATTCATACCAAAATACAAACTCTACTGCCAAAGCATCCTAAAATGTAAAAAAGAATAGCTATACTGCCGAATCATCGTATGCCAATTAACTTTGCTATGAGCAGCACGTCAGAGCGTAAACAAATAAAAATGAACAGTAAAAATCTGTTACGAACTCACGAACACTTTAACTTTACAAATATACATCAAATAA
Source organism: Trachelipus rathkii (assembly GCA_015478945.1). Taxonomy (NCBI): domain Eukaryota; kingdom Metazoa; phylum Arthropoda; class Malacostraca; order Isopoda; family Trachelipodidae; genus Trachelipus; species Trachelipus rathkii. The sequence goes on along the minus strand of JABUQX010007534.1, from coordinate 11,059 downwards.
TAATTTAGTAGCAATCTACAATTATGTAACAATTATTACAAATATTAAATGCCAATCACAACTTAGCCACAGTTTTCTGTAAAATACAGCTCAACAAATTAATATAAGGGTCAAAAATATAAAGCATCGACATAAGCCATGAATAAGAAACCAGTATGCAAAGTTAGAATATAAAGTAAATAATGCAAGAAAGTTTAGACTTTTTCAGCTGCCTCTTATCAACTCTCATACCTTCTTCTTCCTTTAAATTTTGACGCTGCAGTATTTAGGCCTGTATTTAAAAACGGCTCTTTTCTCTACCTTTGGCCAAGGATCCCTTCAGATTCCTCTCTTAACGAAAATTCGAATTTATAAACTGTCCTTGAGAATTTTTTCATTTAAGAAACCCTTGACGTCGCAAAATTCTTCGCGAAATTTTTCACTTAGTCAATGTAGCTGTGAACCAACCTTGAACTCTGCTAAGATTTTGTTTTCCGAACGGCAGCCATCTTGTTTTTTTAATGTACAATTTATTTCTATTATTATTTTATTTATTTCATTTGTTGGCATTTATTATGTAAATGATTTTGTCAAATATGTACTTTCGTGTAAGAAAATACCCAGAAACCACCTCAATAGGCTCTTACACTAGAGAAAATAGGCCACGTGCAACTAGCGACCGGGCCCTAACTTTCCGTAAGCATTAGACGATATTTTTATTATCTTATAATTTTGTAGCTAGGTAACGTTCAGCTTAAGGCTATGCCGATCAAAGAAACTGGAACTAATAAATGTGAAGCAACATATCTTCAATACTCGGATTATTTATAAACGCGTTTTGATTATTTTATTAAACTTTTTAAAAATATTTTTAAGCATATAAATTTACATACATAAAATTAATATATATATATATATATATATAATATATATATATATATATATTATATATATATATATATATATATATATATATATATATAAAATATATATATATATATATATATATATATATATATATATATATATATATATATATATATAATAGTAGTGCCACAGGTTCGTAGGCTACCAAGGTCACGGGGCGCTGAGTGTTCTTATCAGCGTTAGCTGATAAGAACACATGTTTCGAGATAACGTTAAGTGCTTTTACTGATAACGGCTCGGTTCTTTTCTTATTTCGGTGTATTTAATTTATTTTTATTTAAATAAAAAAAAATTAAATAAATTAAATAAATTAAATAAATTAAATAAAAAAAAAATTAAATTAAATTATATATATTATACCCGTATAAAGTCCCGCACTGCCCCAGCATCGCCCCGCACCGCATCGCACCGCACCGCACCGAACCGCACCGTAGCGCACCGATTCCGACTTATCCTCTGAAGTTTTATTATTATTATTATTATTATTATTATTATTATTATTATTATTATTATTATTATTATTATTATTATTATTATTATTATTATTATTATTATTATTATTATTATTATTATTAGAAATGATTTTTAGGCACAGGCTCCGGCTCAGTCTATGGCTCCGATATATATCTACAATGGTTAGAGTTATCGTATCGGGCTAAAATTTGGAGGGGTGTTAGATGGTGACGTAACCTCGTCGTAGACGAGGTTACATCCCCGTGGGCCCACTTTCGGGGGACCCCATTCCCCTTAAAAAATAGAAATGCTCGTAATTGGCTGAAATTTGGTGAGAGGATTCAGAGTGTAATTTCTAGAAAGAGTTGATATTGAAATCTGAGGAGTTGGCTCCGGCACTGGTGCTGGAGCCACTGCGGTGCAGAGTTAATAAACACTCGTATAACAACAATATAGGTGTCCTAATAAGGGTTATCGAGACCGTTTGAGCTCGAATATGAGGGTTATAAGTCCGTAAAGGGTGTCTAGGACCCCCCATTAGGGGGGTCCCGACTGAAAAAAAGAGCACAGAGTGCAAAACAGAGGTCGAAGGAGGAATGAAGAAGGATGAAAGATGAATAAAGAAGGAAAGAATGAAGAAGGAGTCTGACTCAGAGGAGTAGGAGTTGACAGCTGCACCGGTGCTGGCTCCGGTGCGGTGCCGAGTTATTAAATATTTGTGTAATGATACAATACTGGTATCTTTATATATGTTATTGGGTCTGTAGATTTCGAAAATAATGGTTTCAGAACCATCAAGAAAAAAAATAAATAAATAAATAAATAAATAAAATTTCTTATTCTTTTTATGTTTAAAACTTACAAATTTACGTTTTTACATACCCTAAAGCAGTAAATCAATAATCAACCACCATCCAGCCACCCTCCTGTCCAATCGTGATCTATTGATTCATTAATCTATTGATCTATTGATCTATTGATTCAAGTCAAATTTTTTACTAAAATTATAACGTTTTACATACCCTAAAGCAGTAAATCATTAAATCAAACCACCATCCAGCCACCCCCTGTCCAATCGTGATCTATTGATCTATTGATCTATTGATCTATTGATCTTTTGATCTATTGATCTATTGATCTATTGATCTATTGATCTATTGATCTATTGATCTATGACTCTATTGATTCAAGTCAAATTTTTTACTAAAAATTGGTAAACGTTACAAACCCTGAAATCAGTAAATCAGTAAACTCAAACCACATATCCGCCACCTTATGATCCACCTTGATCTATTGATCTATTGATCTATTCGATCTATTGATCTATTGATTCAAGTCAAATTTTTTTACTAAAAATTGTAACGTTTTACATACCCTAAATCAGTAAATCAGTAAATCAACCACCTCCCGCCACTCCCTAATGTCCATCCTTGATCTATTGATCTATTGATCTATTGATCTATGATTCAAGTCATATCAAGTCATATTTTGGATAAACATAACATAAAACAAGTTTTTTATACACTAATCATCAATGAGTTATACTTCTAACGTAACAAAGTTCCCACATCAATAAAGCTAACATAAGCTGAACTAAGAATATGAATATAATAAACAATGACAAACCTGACACGCCCTTAAAACATGAATAAACTGTTAACGTAACAAAATTTCACAACTTAACAACAGCAAAGTAACCTAACATTCGCCATGCAAAACGTAACCTATGCATACTGTGTCAAGCATATCTCTAACATAACAATGTTAATTTTACCTTAACATGGTAATATCTTAACAAAATTTAAGATAACATTGGTTAATTATCATACAGAGCAGCGAAATATCAAACGTTAACAAGTTTCCACACACATAAAGCTACATATAAACCTAATTTCAATAAAATATGTACAAAACAACCTAACCCAACTTACACACGAATAAACTTGTTAACATTAACCAACAGTTCCACACTTAACACAGCTAAAAGTACTAGTATTGGTATTGCAAAACGTAAACCTATTCTTACTTTTTCAAGCTTATCTCTAACATACTAACGTTAATCTTACACTGGCACAGTAACATTTAAACTAAATTTATCACAACATGGTTAATTATCATGATCAAAGAATATACTCTAACTTAATAAAGTTTCCACATCAATAAAACTAACATAGCGTAACATGAACTAAAAAAATAATGTACAAAGACAAACCTAACAGAACTTACACAAAATCCCACACTTAACACCAGTAAAGTAACCAACATTGCATGCAAAGCGTAAGCTATTCTTACTTTTTCAAGGCATATCTCTAACATATTTAAGTTAATTTTTACACTGACACAGTAACATTTAGCAAAAAATGCATCATAACCTTGACCGATTATCATACAGACCAACGACTATAGGCTAACGTAACAAAGTTTTTACATTAACAAAGTTCCACACTTAACACCAATAAGTAACTAACATTGCCTGAAAAGCATAACCTATTCTTACTTTTTCAAGCATAACTCTAACATATTAACGTTAATCTTACACTGACAGTAACATTTAGCAAAAAATTTATCATAACCTTGGCCGATTATCATACTGATCAAAGTATATACTCTAACGTAATAAAGTTTCAACATCAATAAAGCTAACATAGCTTAACATGAACTAAGAAAATAATGTACAAAGACAAACCTAACACAACTTACACACGAATAAACTGTTAACATTAACAAAATCCCACACTTAACACCAGTAAAGTAACTAACATTGCATGCAAAGCGTAACCTATTCCTACTTTTTCAAGCATATTTTTAACATATAAAAGTTAATCTTACAAAGACACAGTAACATTTAGCAAAAAATGCATCATAACCTTGACCGATTATCATACAGACCAACGACTATAGGCTAACGTAACAAAGTTTTTACATTATCATAGTAATATTTAACAAAAATTTATCATAGTCTGACGTAAATATCATAATCCCCAGCAAACATAACAAAGTTTTATCCAAACATAACATAAAAATAACAAAGTTTTATCCAAACATAACATAAAAATAAGTTCTTTGAATAAAATATCATAGTAAAGTGTAATAGTTTACCAAATTTAAAGCAGTAAATCAGTAAATCAGTAAACCAAACCACCCGTCCCCTCCATGCCCCTCCATGCCCCTCCCTACCCATTCCGTCCATGACTTTTTGATCTTTTGATGTGATGATTAAGGTCACATACCGAGTACTATTTCGGATAAACATAGTACAAAAATAAGTTCTTTATATACTAACCAACGAATATATGCTAACGAACATTGTTTTCACATAAAGAGCTACATAGCACTTACAGAACTAAAATATAATGCACAATGACAAACCCTAACACACCTTACGCACGAATAAACTACTGACATTAACAAAGTTCCATACTTAACAACACTAAAGTTCCTAGCACAGCATACAAAACGTAACCTATTCACACTTTTTCAAGCATATCTCTAACATATCATTGTTAATTTTACATTAACACTATTGATTTACGTCGCATTTCGAGTATCATTTTGGATAAACATAGCACAAAAATGAGTTCTTTATATTCTATCCAGCGAATATATGCTAAAATAACAATGTTTTCACATTAATAATGCTAACATAGCATCATATGAACTAAGAAAATAATGTACAACGACAAACTTAGCACAACTTACGCTCTAATAAACAGTTAACATTAACAAAGTTCCACACTTAACACCAGTAAAGTAACTAGCATTGCATACAAAACGTAACCTATTCATACTTTTTTCAAGCATATCTCTAACATATTAAAGTTAATTTTACATTAATACAGTAATATTTAACAAAAAATTATCATAACCATGTCTAATTATCAGACAGGCTAACGAATAACTGTAAACATAAACAAAGTTTTATTTCCAAAACATACATAAAATAAGGTCTTGAATAAAATCCATAATAAATTGTAATAGCTTTACAGATTTTAAAGCAGTAAATCAGTAAAATCAAGTAAATCAAACATCAACCTCCCACCGCCCACCATGACCTTTTCAAATCTATTGATCTTATTGATCCATGCATATCGAGTATCATTTCGACTAAACATAACAACACAAAAATAAGTTTTTTATATACTAACCATAGAATATATGCTAACGTAACAAAGTTTTTACATTAATAAAGCTAACATAACATAACCTGAACTAAGAATATAATGTACAAAGACAAACCTAACACACCATACGAACGAATAAAACTACTAACATTAACAAATTTCCGCACTTAACAACAGGGTAAAATACCTAACACTTCGTACAAAAACGTAACCTAATTACCACAACTTTTCAAGCATATCTCTAACATATCAATGTTAATTTACATTAACACGTAATATTTAACAAAAATTTAGCATTTCCCTGTCTAATCATCATACTGACAAAACGAATTACAATGCATCAGTATCGAAATTTTTACATCAACTTCGCATTATTATTTAACAAAAATTCATTCATAATATCGTCTAAATATCATAGTCCCTAACGAATAATTTCAAAAAAACAAAGTTTTAACCAAACATTAAACATAAAAATAAACAAAAATTTTTTATCCTGACATAAACATAAAAATAAGTTCTTTGAATAAAATATCAAGTAAAGAGCGATAGTTTACTGATTTTATAGCATTAATGAGGTAAATCAGTAAATCAAAACCATCCATCCCAGCAGTCCCTTACCCAACCATTCGCCTATGATCTATTGAACTATTATCCAAAGCATATTCGATATTATTTGGAAAACATAACATAAAATAAGTTCTTTATATACCAGACCACGAATATATGCTGCACCGCAACAAAGTTTATAGCATTCAATGAAAGCTAACATATTCATAACCTGAACTAAGAATAATAGTGTAGAAATGCAAACCTAACTTACCTAGCGTATGAATAATCCGCTAACATCCTGAAAATCCCTACTTATCAAAAGCTAAAATAGCTAACAGGTCATACAATACTCGATTTTCCCACTTTTCCCGCTTATCAGCAACAGGTAAAGACGTATCTAACAAAATCAATTAAAAAAGTACTAATCTATCAAAGATACCATCATCTTGAACTATGAATGACACTATCTTCATCAAAGTGTCACTCGTCTCGAGTTTAACATCATTTGACATGAATAAACGTAGACATTAGCGAAATTCTTGGGCAAACCTAACATTAATCAACAAAATCTTCTTAACCTAGGCTCACGTTTTCTAACACATCAATCGTCAGTTAACAAAGTAATATCTTACAAAACTCATCATTTCTCTAACACAAATCAGTGTTAATTTCACACAGTCATAGTAATATTTAACATAAACCGTTACCTAACTTACGAATAAACAGCTTTCTTTAACCAAGAGTATCTAAAGCAAACACATCACCTCCGAGAGAAAACCCAATGGATGCGCCCCTTGAAAAGGCGTGAATCCTGGGAGGGGGGATCACCCCGAAGCGTGAAGCCGGCATTACCCCTCCCGAAGGAGGGCTAAGAGTTCCAGCCTTTGGCTGCAGCCCAAAACCCGCTTACACCCCTTCGGTGATCCTTCCCCCATCTCAGGATTCACGCCACTTTCAAGTAGGGCGCATCCCATATGGATTTTCTCTCGCGGAGGTGATGTGTTGCTTTAGATACTCTGGTTAAAGAAAGCCTGTTTAATCGTAAGTTAGGTACGTTATGTTAATATTACTATGACTGTGTGAAATTAACACTGATTTGTTTAGAGAAAGATGAGTTTTTGTAAGATATTACTGTGTAAATGAACGATTAAGTGTTAGAAACGTGACCTAGGTTAGATTTTGTTGAAGTACATGTTAGGTTTGCCGAGAAATTTGCTAATGTTTACGTTTATTCATAGTTCAAATGATGTTATACTTAAGACGGGTGACACTTTGATGAAGATAGTGTCAATTCATAGTTCAAGATGCTGTATCTTTGCATAGATTGGGTCAATTTTTAATTGATTTATGCTAGATAATTACGCTTTACCTGTTGCCTGCTGAATATGCGGGAAAAGTGGGAACATACCGAGTATGTATGACCTGTCAGCTACTTTACCCTTGAAAGTAGGCGAATTTCAGGATGTTAGCGGATTATTCATACTCTAGGTATGTTAGGTTTGCATTTAATATATTCTTAGGTCAGGGTATGAAATGTTAGCTTTATTGATGCTAAAACTTTGTTGCGAAAGCATATATTCGTAGGTCTGTATATAAATAACTTATTTTATGTTATGTTTATCCAAATTGATACTCGAAATAATGACTTGGAATTTTCCAAATTTGTCAACCAGATCATAGAGCGAATGGTGGTAAGGGGACTGCTTGGGGCATGGATGCGTTGTTTACTGATTTACTCACTTTACTTGCCTTTAAAAACAGCTAAAACATCGCTCTTACTGTGAAATTTTATTTCCAAAGACTTATTTTTATGTTAGTCTGGATAAAATTTTGTTATTTTTATGGTATGTTTGGTTAAAACTTTGTTGTATTTTGCAATTATTCGTTGGGGGACTATGATATTTATACGATGTTATGATGAATTTTTTTAAATATTACGAAGTTGATGTTAAAAAAATTCGGTACGTTAGCATTATATTCGTTGTCAGTATGATGATTAGACAGGGTTTATGCTAAATTTTTTTGTAAAATATTACGATGCTAATGTAAATTAACATTGATTATGTTAGAGATAGCTTGAAAAAAGTGGATAAGGTTTCGTTTTTGTACGAAGTGTTATTTACTTTACTGTTGTTTAGTGCAGAAGTTTGTTAATGTTAGTAGTATCGTACGGATGGCTGTGTAGGTTTGTCTTTGTAATTATATCTTAGTCAGGTTATAATAAATGTTTAGCTTTATTAATGTTCCATAAAACTTTGTTACGCTTAGCATATATTCGATGGTCAGATATAAAAAACTTATTTTTGTTGTTTATGTTTAGGTCGAAATGATTACTCGAAAAAATGACATGGGGATCAATAGATCATAGATTAAAGATCATGGATGGGAGGGGGGAGGTGTTGCGGTTTGATTTTACGGATTTACTGATTTACGCTTTAAAATCTGTAAACTATACAATTTATTATGATATTTTATTCAAAAACCTTATTTTTATGTTTATGTTTGGATAAAACTTTGTTATGTTTATCAGTTATTCGTTAGCCTGTATGATAATTAGACTGGTTTATTGATTAAATTTTTGTTAAAATTACTGTCGTTAATTGTTAAAATTAACGTTAATATGTTAGGATATGCTTGGAAAAAGTATGAATAGGTTACGTTTTGTATTGCAATGCTAGTTACGTTACTTTGGTGTTAATGTGAACTTTGTTAATGTTTAACTGTTTTATTGCGTAAGTTGTGCTAAGTTTGTCGTTGTACATTTTTTCCTAGTTCATATCATGCTATGTTAGCTTTATTAATGCTGAAAACATTGTTAATGTTAGCATATTATTCGTATGTTAGTATAAAAAGAACTCATTTTGTGCTATGTTTTATCCGAAAGGATACTCGAAATGCGACGGTAAATATTACTATGTTTATGTAAAATTAACATTGATATGTTAGAGTTATGCTTGAAAAAGTGTGAAAATAGTTAACGTTTGTACGCTTGTGCTAGGTACTTTTAGTGTTGTTAAAGTTAGGAACTTATGTCAATGTTCAGTAGTTCATTCGTGCGTAAGGTGTGGTTAGGGTTTGTCATTGTCATTTATTTCTTAGTTCTGTAGTGCTATGTTAGCTTTATTAAGTTAAAAAGCAATGTTACGTTAGCATATATTTGTTGGTTAGGTATAAAAGAAACCAATTTTTTGTCTATGTTTATCCGATAATTGGTACTCGGTACTGTGACCTGAATCGTTAGTTTCGGAAGATCAAAGGGTCTATGGACGGGATGGGTAGGGAGGGGGGGAGGGGAACGGGTGGTTTGATTTATCTGGTTTAATTTTACTGATTTACTGCTTAAATTCGGTAACTATTACCTTTACTATGATATTTTATTCAAAGAACTTATATTTTATGTTATGGTTTGATAAAACTTTGTTATGTTGGCAACTATTTGGGTTTTATGATGATTAGACAGGCTTATGATAAATTTTTGTAAAATATTACTATGATAATGTAAAACTTTGTTACGTTAGCTATTCATTGTTCTGTATGATAATCGGTCAAGGTTATGATGCATTTTTTTGCTAAATGTTACTGTTGTTAGTGTAGATTAACGTTAATATGTTAGAGAATTGCTTGAAAAAGTAAGAATAGCGTTACGCCTTTGCAATGCAATGTTTAGTTACTTACTCGGTTGTTTTAAGTTGCTGCGATTTTATTAATGTTAACAGTTTATTCGCTGTGTGTAAGTTGTGTTAGTTGTCTTTGTACATTATTTTTCTTAGTTCATAGTTACGCTATGTCAGCTTTATTGATGCTAGAAAACTTATTACGTTAGAGTATATACGTTGAATCAGTATGATAATCGGCAAAGGTTTTGATAAATTTTTTGCTAAATGTTACTGTGTCAGTGTAAGATTAACGTTAACATGTTAGAGTTATGCTTGAAGAAAGTAAGAATAGGTTACGCTTTTCAGGCAATGTAGTACTTTACTGGTGTTAAGTGTGGAAACTTTGTGTTAATGTTTAACAGTTTATTCGTGTTTAAGTCTGTTAGTTTATTCTTTGTACATTATTTTTCTTTGTTCATGTTACGCTAGTTAGTTTTATGATGTTGAAAACTTTATTACGTTACGAGTAATATTCTGTTGATCAGTATAAATTAACCAATGTTGTGATAAATTTTAGTTAAATGTTACTGTTCCAGTGTAAGATTAACGTTAGTATGTTAGAGATATGCTTGAAAAAGTAAGAATAGGTTACGTTTTGCAATACCATACTAGTTACTTTACTGGTGTAAGTGTGGAACTTTGTTATTGTTAACAGTTTATTCGTGTGTAAGTTTCTTGTTTGGTTATCTTTGTACATTTATTTTCTTAGTTCATTGTAACGATATGTTAGCTATATTGGATGTGGAAACTTTTGTTACGTTTAGCAAAATACTTTCGCAGCTCTGTATATAATAACCAATGTTGTGAAAATTTTAGTTAAACATTACCATGTTAATGTAAATTAACATTGTTATGTTAGAGATATGCTTGACAGTAAGAATAGGTTACGTTTTGCATGCGATGTTAGTTACTTTGCTGTTGTTAAGTGTGGAATTTTGTTAACGTTAACAGTTTATTCATGTTTAAGGCGTGTCAGGTTTGTGTATTATATTAAGACAGATGATGCTATGTAGCTTTATTGATGTGGAAACTTTTTACGTTAGAGTATACTCATTGATCTTTGTATAAAGAAACTTAACTTCTTTTTATGTTATGTTTATCAAAAATATACTCGAAAATGTGACTTGAATCAATAGATCAATAGATCAATTAGATCAAGGATGGACAGGAGGGTGGGGGATGGTGGTTGATTTACTGATTTACTGATTTAGGGTATTAAAACGTTACAATTTTAGTAAAAAATTTGACTTGAATCAATAGATCAATATATCAATAGATCAATAGATCAATAGATCATTAGATCAATAGATTAATAGATCAAGGATGGACATGAGGGTGGCGGGATGGTGGTTTGATTTACTAGATTTACTGATT
>JABUQX010007533.1:30000-35000 GCA_015478945.1 Trachelipus rathkii | reverse complement strand
GAGGAATGCCATCCGGGCCACCCGCCTTCCTAACGTTCATAGATTTCAGGGGCCCATGCACCCAATCAAATGTAATCACAGGCAATGGCATAGGACACCTGAGAGAAGAAGGAGGAGGAGTGCCAGAATCGTCTAGGGTTGAGTTAGGGAAAATAGGAGGCCGAAGAGATTTTCCTTTTCAGTTGAAGAATTAATTAGCAACAGAACCAACAGATCGAATAAGAGGAGAAGATTTACAGAAGTTGTTAGAGATGTTTTTGGCAAGAGGCCAGAAAGATTTATCAGTAGGAGAACCAAGGAGGTTAGCGCACTTTCGTTTGATGAAAGCCCGCTTTGCTCGACGAAGAGTATCTCTGCAACGATTTCTAGCTGAATGAAAATTAGCAAGAGTGATAGAAGAGCGAGAATTTTTCCACCCCCGATAAGCACTGTCTCTAGCCTGAATGACCAGAGAGCAAGCACGATTGAACCATGGATTATGAGGAGAGAAAGATTTAGTCGAAGAAGGAATGAACCTACTCATCCCATCAACGATTACAGCTCCCATCTTATCGGCAGAAGCCGAAGCGTCACCAGAGTCAAAGCAGTCATTCCAATTATAGCTAGCGTAGAAGCGACGCAAGGCCCCACAATCGGCCCGATCAAAGTGCCAGAAAAAAAGCATATATATATATATATATATATATATATATATATATATATATATATATATATATATATATATATATATATATATATATATATATATATATATAAATAACATATATATATATATATATATATATATATATATATATATATATATATATATCCAGAAATCGAAATTCAAAATTACAATTATTCCCATAAACTCCCATGATAAAGATGCCAAAAAATATTTATTTTATATGCATTTAATCAAATGTAGAAAACATCCGCACATCCTCATTTTTCAAAAGAGGATGCGGATGCGGATGCGGATGTGCCGTTAAGTGAGGATGCGGATGCGGATGCGGATGCGGATGTCAATTTAGGTGCGGATGTTCCGCAAATGCGGATGCGGATGCGGATGTCATGTCCATCACTAATATATATATATATATATATATATATATATATATATATATATATATATATATATATATATATATATATATATATATATATATATATATATATATATATATATATATATATATATATATATATATATATATATATTTTAATATATATTTATATATAAAAATATATATATATATATATATTTATACTTTATATATATATATATATATATATATATATATATATATATATATATATATATATATATATATATATATATATATCATAACAGAAGGCCTAGTTATTGATTTCAGTAAGACTTCATATATTTATTTAAAATTTTTACAGCGGTCTTCATAAGATATTAAATAACGTAAGCTTTCGGTCCTTAATTTTCTGGACCCTCTTCAGACGTTGTTATTTGAAGACTAAATAAATTAATAAAATTTTGTAAGATTATGTAAACCAGTTGAAATAGGAAAGGTAGTTTAAATTTAAATTTATATATATATATATATATATATATATATATATATATATATATATATATATATATATATATATATATATATATATATATATATATATATATATATATATATATATATATATATAATATATATATATATTTATATATATATGTAATAATAATAACTATATATAATAACAACAATAAATCTTTATGTATATGCTATATAATAACAACATATATATATAATAATATATATATATATGTATATATATATATATATATATATATATATATATATATATAAAATTTAAATATATATATATAAATATATATAATAATATATATATATATATATATATATATATATATATATATATATATATATATATATATATATATATATATATATATACATAAATATTAAATATATATATATATATATATATATATATATATATATATATATATATATATATATATAAATATATATATATATATATATATATATATATATATATATATATATATATATATATGATATTTATAAGTGATTTGACTCAGGAGCAATCAATAATTAATGTACCATTATTTTTATAATTTTAGGGTCAATACATTAAATTTTTTGGGTAACTTAACCCAACCTAACCTAACCTAACTTAACCTAACCTAACCCCTAACTAACCTAACCTAACCAAACTTAACCTAAATTAACCTAACCTAATATTAACAGAGTCAACCATATAAAATGTCCATATATTTATATATATATATATATATATATATATATATATATATATATTACTAATTGTTAATCTAAGAGTAGTGTTTAATAGTTTCCTGTACACATGTACAATCTGTACGATCTATATATATCTATACATGTAACATATATAAAATGTATATATATATATATAATAATAATAATAATAATATATATATATAATAATAATAATATATATATATATATAATATATATATATATATTTATATATATATTAAAATATAATAATAATATAATATATAATAATAATAATATGTATATATATATAATATATATAATAATAATATATATAATAATAATAATAATATATATATATATATATATGCCTGCTAATAACATATATATATATATATATATATATATATATATATAGATCGAACGTAAAAAAAAATTCGATTTCGTTTTGCCATAGTGCGGAAAAGTTGGTCACAGTAGTGGGTAGGTCATGTGTGCAAAGTTTCAAGAAAAACAAAAAATATCTTCCGTCTCCATTTCGTCCTTGATTTTTAGCAGATTTTTATCATATAGACGTTAACAATGTGTATTTCCATTATTTTATATGCAGCTCTTCGCTTTTTTCTGAATTAAAATTCAGAAAAAAAAATCAAGGGGAGGTGACTGCATTGCGAGTTCCACCCGTGCCCACCCATCCACCCAACCCTTGCCCTTGCAGTTATTCCGGTTTTACTCGATACTCGCGTTTGGTTTCAAATGAAGGCATAGCTTTTCTCGACTCTGTTCTGCTTCTAGCTAAACCGTCACGCTTATTTTCTCCACACATAGCCATAGAAACTTCTGTTACTAGTTTCCCGAAACGTTCCAACACTTTGGGTTGTGGCAGGTATATTTTAGGCTTCAGGTGTTGAGCTACAGATCTCCATCTCCACTGAAAATCAAATTACTCAAATCATCTGTTAAGTGAGATGTTATTGGAGGTTCCTTCAATTTACATTTCTCCCAATCAATAAGATCTATATATGAAACTGCCTCGAAGTTGAGCGGGGGAATGTTGTAGTTTCCAATCTTTTTCTTTTTTCCATTCTTGCCTGCAAAATCTACGTGTCAAGTTTTCGAATGGCCTGTCTGTCCTCTGTGATCGTGATGGGATTATTGCTTCCGGGTGTGGCCAAAAATAGCCGTTTCTCTGGATAATGGGATCGACCACAGTCTTTAATTCTTTTAAGATGGCGCGAGATTTTATTGCCTTCCACAAATTTCGTGGATATCCGTGCAATAATGACCGGTAAAATATATAAATAACTATATTTATAACAAATTAATAACTACAAAATTTTAACTTTAATGGTGTGATGCATCAAAATGTAACAAATTAGTTCTTTTGGAAAACAGTTGCTTTATTTTCGATGTAAATTATTATATGAAGATGGATATTCGGCACGGCCAGTTCTTATGAAGATTTTCTTCGCAGAATTCTAGGGCGACAGGGCTAGCAACCCGGCCCTTTACTTACTTGCTTGAACTACTCCAGGACCAGCATCGGAGGCTTATGCGCTTAGAAGCACGATCTTCTAGAGAGCTCTGGGAAGGAGTTTCGAGGGGAAATGGAAGAAGATGCTAGGTCCACTGAAAGGGTGAATGAAACCCTACCTTAGAGTATATAACTCAAGGACTGGCATCGGAAACCAATGCCCCGAGGAAATATTTTCTAGAGTGCTCTGAGATCAAGTGTCTGGATGCCAGAAAGAGGAAGATGCTGGTCTAACTGACAGGGCAAAAACCCTATCTGGGAGATGGTAGAGACATAGATATATATATATATATATATATATATATATATATATATATATATATAATATATATATATATATATATATATATATATATATATATATATATATATATATATATATATATATATATATATATATATATATATATATATATATATATATATATTTATATATATATATATATATATATATATATATATATATATATATATATATATATATATATATATATATATATATATATATATATATATATATCATATATATATATATATATATATATATATATATATATATATATATATATATATATATATATATATATATATATATATATATATATATATATATATATATATATATATATATATATATACATATATACTTATATATATATATATATATATATATATATATATATATATATATACAAAGGTGGGCATTAACGCGTTAAAGCGTTAATCCGTTAATTAACTCGTTAATTTTTCGTTAACTTTTAACGCTTTCGTTAATTTCGAAAAAAGTAACGGACTATTAACGTTAAATTTTTCCCTACATCCGTTAATCGTTACTTTAATTTACGAGTTTATAAAATATTTTCTTATCAGATTTTAAATTGTATAAGATTCGATTTTGATAACAAACTTTATTTTCCAAAATTTCCTAAACGCTCCTCTCAATGGCTCAAAATGTGTTTATTCTTACACGGTTATTATCCCGTTTAGAAATGTTTGACGTTTTTCTTTTGCTGTATTCTCATTTCTTATTGGTTCGCTGAAGAAAAAAGAGATAGTGACTGTTGCTCGTTCAATGAGTCATTAACTTCTTTCGTTAGTTACTTGAACTTGCTTCTTTTGCGACTAGTGAAAAATATAAGAACTAGGCCTCATAAGCGTTGTAACTTATAAAAAAATATACATATTTGTATTAAAATTCTAAGTTGACATATCCTATT
>JABUQX010007533.1:12500-17500 GCA_015478945.1 Trachelipus rathkii | reverse complement strand
TATTATTTCCTCTTTCCTCATCTTCTTATTCCCTCTTTAGACGTGAGGGTATTGGGTGGTTTGATGGTCTTTCACAATTCCGTACCCTGTACGTGGTAAGGTCGGTAGATGGGCGTGCTTTATTGTCCTTTTATTCAAGCCAAGATTTTTTAATGCATGCAGTTATAGCACGTATGATGAAGCTCTTCGCCTATGAGTTAGAGCGCGTTGAAGAATTTAAGGGGGGTGGATAGTCAATCTTTTCAGCCTTGATGTCATGTCATTTGCAAAGTTCGCAGGTGAAATAAGGTGTCCATTGCTTGTCTTGGTCCAAACAGGCCTGCCAAAATATGCCTAATAGGATTCGTACATTTTAGCAAATGTATTCACAGGGTACTTTTTTGGCTCGTGTCTTCATAAATTTACCGCAGACATAGCAAAATGCGTCAGCCTGATATTTGCAACCACTTGATGTCATCTGTGCTGAATTCACCCATCAAAGACAACGTATCTCCACTTGCACAGCTACTAGACGACTGATGAACTAATCAACTAACTATATTGATACTTGAGCATACGTTCTCTGTATTTATTTCGTCATCTAAGTTGCCAGAACGTTCAAGAAATAAAAATATGTTGTGTGTTTAAAAGATATTAATTTCTCCTGAAATGAAAATAGATCAGTTTGAAAATAGAGATATCAAGGTAACAAAAGAAAAGTTTGAAGGGAATAATGTTATTTTTCTTTGCTTTCTACACAGAAGCAATTTTGAAATAATGTTTTCAAAGTAAAAATAAAAAAAATCCTTTTTTTATTACATAGTGTTGTTGATGTTTTTGGGCATATGTAGATGTAACAGGAAAGGTCCATATAATATGTGATTAATACAATACAACAATAGACTAATAAAAATTCATTTTAGCTGAAATTGCGGATCCTACCTATAACTACAGAAGAGTCAGATAACGAAAATAGCTTATAGCAAGCAGTTGCAAGCCATTCTAATTTGCAATCGACTTTAGGTGATTCGATGACGTTTACTAGGATGTGAAATGACTTTTTTACAAAGAAAGAGAGAAGAGACGCACTTTCGGCGTAGAGTAGGTAGCGATATAATAGCGTTTTAGTACTATTATAGCAACTTTAGAAGTTGGTTTCACTACTAAAATCCTAATGACTATGTCATGAAAAATATCCTCTCTGAGAAGAGAGACACAATATTTTTTTATAAAATTAAATTTAAATTTTGGAGTAATTCACTGGGACCCGAAACTGCTTCCAGCTTTATCATCAAAATCTGAAGTAGATCGCCTTCCAGCTATCTCTACAGCTCCAAATGTTGATCTGGAGTTCCAGAACTAACAAGTGCAACAGAGCAAGAAATATCTGCAGCAGTATACGATATCATCTGTGATTGGGCAGTAGCAGACAAAGTTGAAAGATTTTGTTTTTGATACGGCCGGTTCAAACACAGGAAGGCTAATAATGCATGCACTCTTCTAGAACAAAGGTTAGGGAGAAAAATTTTGTTTTTAGCTTGCCACCACCATATTTTTGAGCTCGTGCTGCAAGCACCTTGTGCAGCATCTAAGCTGGCGCCTATGTCTGGGCTTGATATTCACTTATTTAAAAGACTTCAAAAGAGATAGACAAAGATAAAGAAAGACGAAATTCATGACTTTGCAACTGATGCAGATGTTTGCCAAGTTCTTAAAGACTCTGCTGAAGAAATTTTAGCTTTACGAGATTCAAAATTCTTAAAGATTTACCTCAACACGATTATAGAGAGTTTTTAAATTTAATATTGATATTCTTAGGTGGAGTTCCATTAAACGAAATAAATTTCCATCAACCTGGACCTTATCATTTAGCTCGATGGATGACTAAAGGTATATATTGCATAAAAATCTTTTTATTTAGAAGACAATTTCAAATAAGTGTCCATGAGGACGTCGCTTTTAAAATAATTTGTTGCTTCATTGTGAAGTGTTAAGCAGAAGTATGGCTTTGATCGAACAACGCGATTGTTGCTCCGGTAAACGAAGCGTTTTTTGTCTTCGTTTGTTTTTTTTGTTGTTGTTTTTTTTTAGAAAATTGGTGGCCTTTAAAGTGGATTATGCAGAAATAACCAACGCAGCCATTAACAAATTTTTGAATCATTTATGGTATCTAACAGAATATACTGATGTATATTCTATATTTTCCTATAATCAACAAAAAAAAAAAAAAAATGACAGAAATTCTATTAGGCGTTAGCTATGAAACAGATGATGAAGATACTTTAAGAAAATTGCATATAAAACCAAAAGACGTTACAGAATTTTTAAACCAAGATATTCCCGAGAAGCGATTGTCTTCTAGATCCCTCAAAACTCTAGAGAGATTTAAAATTAATTTTGAATTTTTAAGAGCAAATTCGGATCTTTGGGATGGATTGGAAGACTATCAAAATGGAAGCGAAATAGTAAGATCACTAAAATTGATTAATGACACCGCAGAGAGAGGTATTAAATTAACAAACTATTTTAATATCCAAATTACAAAGAATGAAGAGCAGAAATAGTACTTGCAGCAGGTAACTTTATAATATTATTAACTGCTGAGAAATACTTAATACAGAATACAGATCACAAATAGCTAAATTAGTAAAATTACATATTTAATTAATTGTTTTTCCTTATAGGTGGTAAAGCAAAATCGAAAAATGTATCCTTCTCCCAGCAAAGCTGTCTTGAGAAAACAATTAATATTCTGCATTAAATTATTATTGTACTTTTATAACTGATTTTTCAATAATATTCAAAAATAAAATGAATACAACGAGTTAATAAAATCTTTGAAACTACCTTCAACCTTCATATTCTCCTCCATGCTCTTGAAAAATGCTTCAAATGATATGTTCCATTACATAATGAGGTCAATTTATATAACCAAATCAACCAAATTTATGAATTATGCTATTTCTGATGATAAAAAAAGACGCAAGTTTCAAAACTAGGTAACTTGAAGTTTTTCTGTACTCAGGGTCAAGGTCCGTAAACTAACGCATCTTATTTTTACTTTTATAAATCTTAAAGAGGTTATTTCTGTAAATTAAACTAAAACCAAAATTAAAGAAGGTTAAATTTGCTACAAAAAAAGAAGGAATGAATTATTAGCGTAGGTGCAAACATTTCGTAGCAAATATTCATTTTCTGAAAAATGGATGAACTTTTAACTTCAATGAGCGCGCATCGTGTTGGCATGATATGTTTGGAATAAAATTTCTATGCTAACTGCCTTCCATGTATTATAAAAAAAAAATTGGAGGGTACAAATTTTGAAAAGTAAAGGTAAAAAAAAAAAAAAAGAGACCTCATATATATATATATATATATATATATATATATATATATATATATATATATATATATAATATATATATATATATATATATGTTAAAGAAAGAATATATAAAGGAGGTAAAGAATTAACTGCCTTCTCCGGATTGAACCACCGCCATGCTTGCGACTGAGGTCAATATACCCGGTGCGTTACGACTGAGCTATCCTCCAAACCCAAAAAACTTGGATTCAAGAACAGTTATAAAGCAACCGAGCCCCCTTCAAGGCGACATCACCAGGTGTCCAGCCTGTTCCTATCCCTCGTTCTTTATATTGAGTGTTAAATATTGCATAAAATAATCGCAATTATAATAAGTGTTAAAGAAAGAACTATAATAGGAAGGTAAGAATTAAACTGCCTTCTCCGGATTGAACCACCGCCAGTTGCGACTGAGACAATATACCCAGTGGCGTTTACGACTACTATCCTCCAAGCCATAAAACTTGGATTCAAAACAGTTATAAAGCAACCGAGCCCCCTTCAAGGCGCCATCACCAGGTGTCCAGCCTGTTCCAATCCCTCGTTCTTTATATTGAAGATGTTAAATATTCATAAATCGCAATTATATGTTATATAATATATATATATATATATATATATATATATTATATATATATATATAATATATATATATATATTATATATATATATATATAATATATATATAGGAACTTGGGCACGGTCCTTTAAAAGGAAAGTTACATTAAAAAGAACATGATATCAAAATCGCAGAACGCTACTCGTGCAGGCCTGCAGTGTCAGTGTTAGCCTAAAACTCAATAGACAGAGCGCGGAGAGTTACCACAAGTTGCCCTTTTTATCATCAGTTTAATTTTTGTTAATTTTTTTATATATATTTTTATTTTATTTTTTAAGGGGCTCGAGCCGACGGAGGGACAGAGGGGGACGAAATTCCCCGTCGCCCAAGGCTTTGAGCGAGAGACCTTGACTTTTCCAATCATTGCCATTAATCTTAGGTATTCCTTTAGTTAAAAAAAAAAAACTGTTTATTGGCAAACCTTTGACCGCATATTGCCCATTAAATAATCGAAAGAATCGATTACATCGTTTGTTCGATATATATCGGTTAACTCCTTTTAAAGGACAAGTTCCGGAACTTGTCCCTTTAAAAAGGAAGTTAACGGTTTCATTATACTAACCGATTTTTTTTGAATCGATTTTTTTTCGATTATTTTAAGCAATGAGCGCATACCAAAGTTAAAAAAAACATTTTTTTTTTTTTAACTAAAGAATACCAAAGATTAAATCGCAAAGATGGAAAAAGTCAGGCTCTCGGCCTCAGCGTGGGACGACGGGGGACTTCGTTCCCCCCCTCTGTCCGATTTGGGCGGATTTTCGACATATCATTCTTTTTATGTAACTTTTCTTTTTTATAAAGGATAGTGTATATAGAATATATATATATATATTTATATATATATAAATTATACTATATATATATATATATATATAATATATTATTATATATATATATATATTATAATATATATATATATAATTATATATGATATATATATATATATATATATATTATATATACTATATATATATATATAAAATTATTATATATAATATATATAATAATATATATATTTGGTGTATACCTTATATAAAG
>JABUQX010007533.1:0-5000 GCA_015478945.1 Trachelipus rathkii | reverse complement strand
TATCACGAGTCGCACATAGATATAGATATAATAGGTATATATATATATGTATATATATATAGTATATATTATATATATATTATTATGTTAACTATATATATATATATAACATATATATAAATATAGGTATATATAGTATCATATATATTTATGTCCCTTGCTCCTAAAAAAAATAGCAATATCTTTTTTATTTAAATTTTATTTATTTTTGTTATACATTTTCTTAACTTAAAATGTTACAAGGCATTCCATAAAAAGATGTATTCCTTTTTCGCTGTAGCTATTAATTTTTTGTAAATTTTTTTATTATTTCTTTTTTTTAATATTTAACATTTTTCCGCATTAACAATTGGACCCAGTATATTCCAGTACAAGTGATTCCTTTTCCCTGTGTAGCGTGAGTTAAGTCAGTTTTTGAGATATCTGATTGAAAAATGATTGATATTTTGACTGTTAATGTAATATATTAACAGTTAAATATATGCCTATATGCCTTATATATTATATGATGTATTATAATATATATATATTAATAATACATATATTATATATATATATATATATATAATAATGATATATATTTATAAATATAGTTTTAAAACTATATATATATAATAATAAATAATATATATATAATAAAATTAAAATATTAGTTTATTATAAATAAAATATTTAATTTATATATTATATTTATATTATTGTATAAAATGATTATAATTACTTCCTCAGTACCTACTTTGATTCTTTCTTTTAATTTTGTTTAGATTGGTAAGTACTATGATGAGAATTTACTTACCCTCACGACAATGTATGACATTCATTAATTCATTTAAGATTAGTAAATCCCATGAAAAATAAATATATTTTAATTAACTGATTAATTAATTCATGAGTGGGAGACACAAACCACCAAATAACAGGTGCAAAATTACCGTCAAAACGGCAAGTTCTTGCCGTTTTGTTTTTCTCAACATCCGCGAGGTAAAATTAAATCTTAATGAAAGTGCAAACCTAGTTATTCGGAATGATTATATTTTGGAATGAGAAGGATCTAAAGAATATCCAACAAAATTCATTACCTAACCGTAGGGTGTGGTGACCAAAGTTATTGAATCCGTGCTACATAAGTGTGGAGCAGATTACGTAAAATAGATGCAAAGCAGTGCATTTAAAGATGTTCAGTTTAAGCGAATGGGAATAGAATTTCCAAATACGAGATTGGACAACTATATTTACAATTGCCCACGAACCGGATTATTTGCCTGTGAAGAAGTAAATGAAATAAAGAGGATGATAAAATCTGCTATCGAATACGAGTGTAACAAAGGTAAACTTAGCGGCTAACATAGGGTTGCCTGGCGGGGTATAGACAAAAAGCGGCAGAAAAGAAAAGAGGAGGTGATAGAAAGGAAAATCATATCAGAGAAGAGACGACTTAAACATTATGTCTCGTCGTCTTGGCCCGATCAACTTCATTCATCGTCACTCATTTATTTATCATAATGAAACATCGACGAAACCTCGTTCCATGTCTGTGGGAAAATCAGGTCGGAGCCAGACTAAAATCTACCCAACTTTCCATGAAAGGAGCAAACACGTTCCTGAACCACACTTTATTAAAGCGCAGGGAAGATAATAGGAGCGAGTTCACCTTACCAAAAGTTAGTAGCAGCCTTAGATAAATGCCGATAGTTAAAAGCGTTAGAGATCTGTGCAATATAGTTGTCAAGCTAAGACAGCGGATTCAAGCGAGCTCATACACTTAAATAAATTTTCCAATCAAACAAGTCATACTACTTCACGATATTCTTGGAAACGCATTCAATGAGAAAGAACAAAAGCAGTAAGGTATAATAAGAAAAGAATTATTTCAAATGACAATGCTACCGGAAGTCGTGACAGTTCATTGGGATGGCAAATTAATGGAAGATATTACCGGTTAAAACGTAAGAAGATTCAAAGAAGAATGACTACCCATCATAATTACATTTGAAAATAGAGAGCAATTTCTTGTCTTGGAGAAACAGCAACTACAAGACTAGTACCAAAAAAGAACTAAACAGCTCTTCCCTCTCGGTACAGAGCAATGCTATAAAGCAGTTTACGAAGGCTCTTAACTGTCTGAGATGTTAAGAGATAAATGAGATACAAATAATGTGCTCCGAACACACTGCTTCTTCAATGCATGTCGCTTCAATGGTCCTTCGTGTTAACTTTTTGGAAACAAAAAAAACCTTAGATAAGAAGGTCTCCATGGACTTTTAATTCAGTTATATCTGCTACTTCGACCATCATGATTTATTGACGTTAAGAGTGGTACTGGCAATATTAGATTGTAAATTGTATATAAACAAAAACACCAAGTGACAAGTAGCCCAACATTGACCGTTTCTTTTAAAAATGGTTAAGGATAATTGCGAAAACATTGACCAAAAGCAAAGTTTCAAACAAATTAATACATATAACAACAACAATAAATTTTACTGACACTGGAAAGTGAGGATTCTTACAGTTCTCAGGAATGAATTAAAGAAATCTTATCGTGAGCAACGCACTAAGACGTTGAACTTATTGATTATCTCTCATATTTTTTAAGGGGGCACGGAGTTGATGACAATAAAACTGAAGGAAATAGTTCCTCAGGTGCAAGTGGCATCAAGGTGCGAAAAATGCGATTCAAGGGTAATATTTATTTCAGTAAAATGTGAGGTTTCTCCATTTCTCAACTGACAACAAGCACTGAAGAGAGGAAATGGTTTGCTTATGTTATTGTGACCTCTTATGTTGAGGTGCTTGGCTTGTTATATCAAAAACCGAAGAAGTCTATCAATCAGATGACCCATTGGATGAATTGGACGTGTTCAAAATAATAGTTTACTGATAATATTTTCCTTGAAAACCTGTATTAGAAATTGTATTGAATATATTTTTCAATAATAGGATTTAAATCATACGAATTGATGAAAGTATAAAATGATTAAAATAAAATAACTGAAACAGGAAAAAACTATTCCATAGATGCGTGGAAAATGTTGTACGATAGGTCGGAGATGATTTAATTTTGCAAAAACTACATTCAGTTTAATTATCCACTTTACTTAGCATATGATATACTTTACATCAAACGCAATGCTATGAAATTGTTTGTGTCAAAGTCTGAATGCATTAGTAAAATTTCAATATAATATTATTTAAAAATATTACATAAGACATGTTTTAGTTTATATTATCAACTTTTTAATTTGAGGTTCAACAAATATACCATTTTTTAACTTATAAGAGGATAAGTATAAGTTAAAAACAAATTAAATGCTATATCATATTATATGTTAATATTTTCAACTTTCACATAATTATATGAATAGTATATTTTAATTGACTGCGAAAAATAACTGAGATTAAGTCCAAGAGAAACGTTAGTAGATGAATATATATATATATATATATATATATATAATATAAAATATATAGTAGTTTTATATAGTTTTATAGTACTAAAAATACAAATACTAAATGCTAAAAAGTAAATATAATAATTATATATTATTTATTTATATATAATAATAGTATAAGTAGTTATTATTGAATATAATATATTATATATTAATATAAAAATATATATATAATTATATAATATATATTATATATATAGGTAATATTATATATATCGCAACGCTCGCTTGCCCGATCAACTGATTACTACCACGTTCTAACTCCGAACAAGGCTTTCTATCTTTGGCAAGGTGTTTCTTAAGACAGAGTGAATCATTTGAGAGCGTTAAATCAGAAACTCAAGAAAATATAAAGACCTGAACGTTGAGTGAGAGTGGTCTTCGCTTCCCAAAATGAAAGCGTCTTACACTGAAGGTAGATACTTTCACGCCTCTGATAATGACTGCATTCACCAGTATCATTACAACAAAGTCACAATTATAATGGTCACGGTGACCCCTTTTCATTTAAGTCCGAATTTATGTTGCACTGTATTTGATCGTTATAGCCATTTATAACCCTCGCCAATACTGGTCGCATATCATTCATTTATTGTCTACCCAAGTTCTAAGACTTCTATTCGCCTGTCTTCATTTTCCTACTTTACGATCCATATTACACCTTCCAAATAGATGGGTATCCACATCTTTTTATCCGTCCCATATCTTCACAGTGTTTTTAGCAGAACTCTATTATCTTTATCTCCATAGGAAGTAGGATATGTATTCCTTAATTAATTATTGATTTTTATGTTAATATTGAGGACTATTATAATGCAAGAATGCACTTATTAGTTTTTATTATTTTTGTTGAAAGTTGAATATTCATTTTATTCATTTTCTTCCATTCTAGTAATTTCTTTACCGATTGAAATATATGTATGCGCCAAGGCGCCTGACCCATTGTGTATGATTTTTCAGCCATAAGTTGTTGGGTTTCGCGCTTTAGTGAGCGCGAACGTGCTGTGGATCTCTGTTACCACTAATCAATATAGTATTAAATAAATAATTATATTTACATT
This sequence comes from Trachelipus rathkii, assembly GCA_015478945.1. NCBI lineage: Eukaryota > Metazoa > Arthropoda > Malacostraca > Isopoda > Trachelipodidae > Trachelipus > Trachelipus rathkii. Next base: position 487 of record JABUQX010007533.1, on the reverse strand, counting down.
TCATAATTCCTATTACATAATTATATTATATTCTTTTTACCTTATCTTTTATTATCGAATAAAATAAATATAATAATAATTCCTAATTAAATTAGTCAATGAAATTACTGTATTTTATTTATAAATATACTATAAATAACTAAATAAAATAATAATATATATTTTATTTTAAAATAAAAGTATATATATATTAACTGATACATTATATGAATATTTTACATTTTTCTTATGGTAGTGCAAATATAACATGTAATTGGGTATAATAACTTTGGGGTGTAATTACATATGTTAAAGGAAGAAAATAAAATAATACTTATATATTGTGTGAGTAAGAAATTAATTAATCTATTGAATCCGATGTTTTCAATCACAGGACGTAAGTATTTTCACTCTTGAGAGGAACCTGGATTGATTTGAAAAGTTTATTCAACTTGATATACCTTTTTTCCCTGTGAATGTATAGTTATAGCAAAAGTAAAAAGTCTGA
>JABUQX010007532.1:35000-37833 GCA_015478945.1 Trachelipus rathkii | reverse complement strand
TATATATATATATATATATATATATATATATATATAATATATATATATATAATATATATATATATATAATATATATAAATATATTATATATAATATACTTATATATATATTATATAAATATATATATATATATATATATAGTATATATATATTAATATATATATTATATATATATAATATATATATATATATATATATATTGGTCATCAATGCATGTTGGATTAATAAGAATCGCATTAGCACGAGAATGTGAAATAAATAAATAAAAATTAAAAAGAATTTTAAAAAAATTTAAAAAGAATTTTAAATCTTTGTTTATCTAATGCAATGTAGCCTAACCAAACCTAACATAATCTGCTTAAATGAGATTTTTTTTTGTTTTCAAAATTAATTTTATTTTTAAAAAATTAATTTCTCATTAGATATTTGTTGAGTTAATAAAAACAAATGGAATACCAAGGGTGATGCCGCAGGCTGGCGCGTGGAGTGCACGGCAGGACCGCTCGCTTTGAAGCGCTTCGCTTCTAATGCGCGCTGCGCGGGAGCGGTGCCGTGTAAAAACATACTCACATAGTTACTTGACTAAATAAAATTGTTAAAAAAAATTTAAATCATAAAATAAAAAAGTAAAGAATTAAAAAAGAGAGAGAGAGAGAGAGAGAGAGAGAAGAGAGAAGAGAGAGAGAAGGAGAGAGAGAGAGAGAGAGAGAGAGAGAGAGAGAGAGAGAGAGAGAGAGGATTTTATCTTAAATGATGAAGTAAAAATTGTTTAAAAAAACTTAAAATAAATAAAAATAAAAAGTAAAGTGTTAACAATTTTTAGAAAAATACGCGCTCATAATTGATAAATAAAGTATTAAATAGTTATCCTCTTTTATCGGGTAATTTTTACTTTTTTGTTATTAATTAAACTTCTCCAAAGAACGTAAGAAAAACGACACTTGACCCGGATTTTCATTTTAGCTGGAATATAAAATTATTTTATAAGGGTTTTACTATTTTATTATACATTTTATTATAAATTATTATAAAATTATATTGTAATGGTTTTATTATTTTATTATTTGATTTGTTAGGCTTAGATTAGTTAGTTAGGTTGCTGAGGATTAAGTTATATTAGGTTTAGGTTAGTTAGGTTAGGTGTGAGGTTAGGTTAGATTTAGTTAGTTGGTCTAAGTTAGGTTGGTTAGATTAGGGAAAGTTATGGTTAGGTTTAGGTTAGGTTAGGATAGGTTGTTAGGTTGTTAGGACTGTTCTAATTAAAATAATTATTTTTAACTGGCTCCATGTGCTTGCTATGGTATTTGTGATGGGCACCAGTTCCATATTTACGAATCCACTGAAATGGGCACTATTAACTGCTGTTATATCTAATGTTGTCTAAATGCCTTGTACCCTGTTCCAAGCGTCTAAAAGTTGTAGTTTTTAAACTCTTCCAAAAATCCCTAATCAAATATCGAAATAAATAAAAAATAAATCGATGAAAAAAACTGCTGGTCACGAATTACAGCTTTCCCTTATTAGTATATATTTATATAGTATATATATTTATATATATTATATATTATTATATAGTATTATAATATATATTATAATTATATATATATATATAATATAATATATATAAATATATAACTATATATATATAATATATATATATATTATACAGGGGTATCCAGGGGACAAGGAGGCCATGGCCCACCGAAATTTTTTAGACACCAAAAATTTTTAATATTCATATCGTTAATAATATAAAGGCAGGTTGAATTAAACTTAAACGATGAAAAGATTAAGAAATTAAAACCCAAAGATGTAAAAAATTAAATATTTTAACTGTAAATTTAATAAATTAAATTAAATATAAACGATATTGGCAATTTCTAGTACGTATTTAGCAATAAGGAAAAAGTGGAAATTTTAAAATATCTCTGGAAACCAGATTCAAAAGATATATTTTCCCTGACCTCAGGAAGGCAAGGTCGAACAGATATTTTTATAAGTGCAGCTTACCTCTGATGAGAAAACGTTGGTTTATGCTCAAAGTTGCGTAATGTTTTTTGGAAACAAGAAGAGTAAAGGAAAACAACAGAATTGGTGTTTTTGTCTCGGAACCGGTATTCAAGCTTAAAGAAGCCCATTGAAATCTTGTCAAAAAACATGAGCAACTAAGGTAAATAATCACAAAAGAATCGGGGAAGAGAGATTTGCTGAAGAAAGCAGCTTCAGGAAAATCGAGAGCATCGGACAACAGTTGGGACAGCAGAAGAAAAGCGGGGCGAAACAGTAAAAGCGGCTATCTCAATTGTGAAAAATTCGTTCATGTGGTAAGCAAAAGTTATATCTTACGTGGGACATCATGATCAGGTCGAATCGAAAACTCTCTTGCCTGTGAAACGACTGCACTTTTCGGGGTCTTTTAAGATATCGTGCTAATGCTGGAGACCATGTTCTTTCGGAACATTTAAAAACTAGTGCTAGGACATGCCATGAATACCAGGTATCACCCAGTCCAAAATGCTTTTAAACTTCAGTCATTCTTGCGCATCTCAGTTCATGTAAAAATTGTCAAAACATAAATAAAAAGTAAATTTGTTACTGTCTCCTAGCCGATGAGCACGATGTGTCGCAGAAAAACAATTTCTTGTTGCTGCTGCGTGACTGTTGATATTTCTGATACTCTCCGCGTCAAAGAAGATTTTTTTGCGTTTCGCTCAGCAAATTGATTTAGACGGGAATAAGTCTGCAAATAAATTAATTTAAGAAAAAGAACTGAACTGTGTTGAATACAAATATCTAAGCAGGACAAGGATATCACGGCGCAGCAGCAATGAGT
>JABUQX010007532.1:12500-20000 GCA_015478945.1 Trachelipus rathkii | reverse complement strand
GGATTAGGTGCAAAGAAATGGTGATCCGAGGACATTGAACACCCATTACCTAACTGATGTTGAAGAGTTGTCAAATAGTGAATAATTCCAACAGTCCTGTTAAGCAGATAAATAAAAACAGTGCCAATTCAAGAACACTAAACAACACAAGAAAAAACACAAAAAAAAAAACACAGTTCAAATTCCCCGGAAAAACAGTGAAATAAGACCCTATCCCTAATAGCTAAAACTTCCCCTTAAACAAAAAAAAAAAAAAAAAAAAAAAAAAAAAACCGTTAAGAATGCCGAGTTTAAAAAGAAAGTCGCTCAGAGTCCAAACGAAGAGAAGCAACGTAGCTATTGTAACTCGGTCTCAATCGTCAAGACCCCATCACACTCCCCCAGAAGTAGCCCCTCCTATCGAGGGGGTAAATGAAGAAGATGACGCATCACAATACGAAACAGACTCGGAAAACGAGGTCCTAGGAGAGCATGAAGCAACAAACCTGGTGAAGAGTCATCCTTCCCCCACTCTCTTAGGGAGAAAAGGAAGGAAGAAGAACCTCCCGCTCAATGCCATTCCCCCCTTCAACGAGTTCAATGCCTTAGAGTGGATTCGGCAAACGACAATGATCTTTAACCTTAATGAAATCATCGATCAAAGGGAGAGGGTAAGGCTTCTGGCATCAAAATTACCAAGCAAAATTACAAATTCGTTGAAGCTTCCCCTAAAGGACGATTGCTATACTAAACTAGTCAAGGTAATAGAAAAACTTTATGCACCATCGCTAAGAGCGCAGATAGAAGAAGTTTTTCGATCAGGAATGAGGGAAGGAGAGCTCCCATCCGACTACGCAGTTAGAATAAAAGAAATGCTCGGATTATGCAGCTTCGATTCAATAACTGACAACGATGCAAAATTTATTAGAGAACTCTTTCTCTTACGATTACCTCAGCAGTTACAGATCTCCCTCATGACGACGGAGAAGAACCATGATTTTGAGGAATTAATTGAAATTGCCGACGACATCTTTAACAAATTTTTTTCCCAAAACGGAGCTCGCCAATCCCCCGCAGGGGGGAGAAACGAATGGCAATCTGTGAACGCCGTACGGCCAGCAGAAGAAAAAGTCACCAAGCCACCCAACAAGGAGACTTCGACCCAAGAGAGGGAGATAAGTCGACTGATAATCTCTCATGAAAAGTCAGCTGAAGAAATGAATCACTAGCCAAGAGCGTCATAGAGCTCGCTAAGACAATGTGTCAGAATGCGAAGAACTCCCCCACCCCCAATAATGATCAAAATTCAAGAGGAAGGAATTTCAACCGCTCAACATATAACAACGTTGCTGCTGGCCCTAGTACAGAAGGCCTTTGTAGGTTTCATAAGAAATTCTTGCACCGTTCATTTAATTGTGAGGGTCGATATTGTCCGATGTACACCTTGATATCGCAACCCCCGGCAACTCCTTCTCCCCCGCAGCGGAACTCCAACATTTCGAACCAGGGAAATGGAGAGGTTGGCCTGTGAGACGATCCCCAGGCCAGGTAGGGGTAAATTTGTGGGGGAATAACGCTTCTGTGAGTAGAAATCCTTGTAATTGTTTACCCTGCAATTTTTGTATGAATAAGTCTAATTTTGGGCGGGGAAATATTAATTTTAACTATAGTAGAAGACATTATTATAATGATAATCAAAATAATGGTAGAAATTATAGTCATAATTATAATAATAGAAATTACAGTAACTATAATAGGGACAATTCTTATAATAATAATCCCCATAGTAATGAAAATATTGATCATAACAGTAATGTTTATGATAATGATGCACGTGTTGATTATAATAATTTTTGTAATAATAATGGGTATGCAAATTTTACTGGCCATAATAGTAATAGATATTTTAGTAATAATTGCAATTATGTTAATCGTGGGTATGATGGAAATGTTAATTATATTAATAGATTTAAATGGAATAGAAATTTTACTTGTGAAAATAATCAGAGGCAGGAGCGGGTAATTAACAATGCATCTGAAATCGAAAATTTTAACGGTGAAACGATGACTCAAATGGCTGAGAGAGGGGCTTCTAGTGAGTCAATCTCTTCCCCACACGAGTCAACCGTGAAGAAGTCAGTAGGGGTAGAGTCATCTTCAACTTTTAATTGTAACTCAATGCATGATGAGATTAATAACAATAATGACAATAATAATAGTAGTGATTGTAGGATTAGAAATGATAGCCATAATGATGGCAATAACGGTTTTGTAAATTCTTATAATTACTTTGAAAGCAATAGACTTGTGAATGAGTCGCTGGTTCCCCCCTCGGAGTCGACCTGCTCCCCCACTTTGATCATTGGGGAGAAGGCGGGGATGGAGGCGATTCAGACTTGTGACTCCATACTTGTTGATAAAAATAATGATAAAAATGAATTTGTAATTAATGAAGGGGGCGAAATTCCCTTTCTGAAAATGAATTGTATTAGCTTTAGGGATGAAGGAGATTCTTCTCCTTCCGATAAGCATGAGGGATCATTAATTTTAAGGAATAATGCATGTGACTTATCTGGTAATACGGTAGTGGAAGTTTCTGGCAACTCTACTGAAATCGTTGCAGCTGTTAAAGATATAATTTTTGATAAATTATATTACATTTCGGATAAAACTAGCAATGAATCCTATTTACTAGACTGTGGGAGTTGCCTCAACCTTATGAGTGCTTCTGAATTAGATAAGGAGGGGGCCCCGATTGGCAGTGCCAGGGCCGCAAATGGGGGCTGCATGAATATTTATGATAAAAGGGTAATCAAAATTGATTTGGGGTTGGATAGATTTTACAATGTGCATGCCTATGCGGCAGATATCAAATTTAATGTTCTCGGCATGCCTTTTCTCAAAGAACACGGGTTCATTATAGACTTTAGGTGCCATTATTTATTAGATCCCAGCACGAAACGTAGTATTTCTCTTAGTAATGAGGCTTTCGATTTTTCGGAGCATGTTCGAAATTCTATCCTCCCGCTAGCCGCTGTCTCTTTAAATATACCGCTTGCGAATACGAATTAGTTAATAATTTAATTAGAAAGTACCAAGTTTTGTTCTTAAATCCTTATAAAGCACCTAATTTAGATTTAAAGAATGATCAGCTCAAAAGATGGCGCTTTATCTGTACAAAGTACAGGAAAAAAGGAGGCGTGGCTTATTTTAACAGCTGTGAGGACGATTTTACTGCTCGCTCACAATCCGACGCTAACGAAACTATAGGGGAGGGGGGAGGGGGGGGTAAGGATTGTACTATTGGAAGGGGGGTTGAAGATTGCACTGTTGATGAGGGGGGTGGGGAGAGAGAAGAATGTCCTTTGAAGGAAGAAATTTTGTGCGAGTTGGCGGCAAATTACCCATACCATGTGAATGTCAGCGGCTCGCCGATACAATTGGGGGCGGGCGCGCATAGAATGGGGCGGAGGGCACACCCCAAGAGAATAAACAATAATAGGCGAGCGGGGACGTCGGTGCGACGGGTGATTGTTTCGGGTTGCGAGGTTTGCACTGTTGTGGATTCGTGCAGATGGAGGAGATTGTGGGTCGGATAAGCAGGAAAAGTGAAAGGTGCTTAAAAGAGGCGATAGAGTAAAAAAGGTACGCGAAGTGGCAAGGTTAAAGTATGTGCAGAGGTATGATTAAGAAGGTTCAGGGAAGTAGGAAGGGACACGTGATCAAGAGTAGGAAAGAAGTGGTGTCAGTGTCGTCGAGAAGTAGCGGCTATGAAAATAGTGTTTAGTAAACTTCGAGATGTCACCGCCAAACGAAACTAGTCTCTCTCTCTCTCTTCTCTCTCTTCTCTCTCTCTAACTCTCTCTCTCTCTCTCTCTCTCTCTCTCATCTCTCTCTCTCTCTCATGGGCGGTGAATATATATATATATATATATATATATATATATATATATATATATATATATATATATATAATATATGTGTAATATCCATTTTATATAGAAAGATATAATATATTATTATTATTATTATTATTATTATTATTATTATTATTATTATTATTATTATTATTATTATTATTATTATTATTATTATTATTATTATTATTATTATTATAATTATTATTATAATAATTATTGGGAAGCCGCGGACTTGCTTTTATAAACTTGAAAATTAAATTATGTATTCTCTCAATTCGTACGGTGGACGGGTGGTTAAAAGGTCAGGGGTTTGCCTCGGTGGTGAGAGGTCGAGTTCTATTTTGATTTATGACCGATGGGGAACTCGAACATATAAAGACGATAAGGCTTGAGGTGGTAAGGAAGTTTGGGTCCGTGAATTACGAGCGAGCGATGGTCTTCGTCGTCGTCATCGTCGCCGTGAGGCGCGGCGGCGGCGGCTGCGGTGGTGGTGGTGGTGGTGGTGTGGTTGGGTGGGCTGTGTGCTGTGGTGGTGTGCGGAGAGTGGCGGGTGCGGGGAGCGGTGGCGGGAGGCACTGCGAAGCGGGATGGGGACATAAGGCGGGCGGATGTGAACTACGGTTCAGGTGGGATGGGGAACGCGCCGGGCGGGAACGCGGCTGCAGAAACGCGGTTGGCTTGCGATTCGGGCCAGTGGAGGCGACTGCGGAATTTGTTAAAAAACGCGACGATGGCGTGGACGATGAATTTGCGATTCAACCCGACGAACGCGACGATGAATTTGCGATTCATTCCGACCATGAAAATAAATTAACAAAACGCAATATAAAACAAAATAGCGGAACGTAACGAAAAAACAACAAGGTTGACACCATTAAAAAAGGCTCATGAAAGAACATGAACAAAATAAACTACACAAACTTAAAATAACTAACTAACGTATCTGAAAAAAAAAAAAGAGAGTTCTCAAAAATTAGGGGGGCGGGGGGGCAAAATAGGGGAGTCATACGTACGCCGGATGCTCAGCATCCGGCTGGCACACCCCTTCGAAGAAGGGGTGACAAAAATTTCGGTGCCAAAAAAGCCTCAGGAAGGTTCCTGGCTGGGCAGCTCTGCGGCGGCACATCGGTGTCCAAAATGTCCCTATTACTACTGGCCAGAATTAAAAAATAAAATAATGATGGGAAAAACCATCTCCACCCCAAACGCAAATTTCTGATTTGGTGGCAGGCGGAGAACTTAAAAAGAGGGATATTAAATACAGCAGGAAAAACAGATGAAGGCAGAGAATTCCACAGGAGAGAGGTGACTGGAAAGAAGGAGGTACCACATCGAACAAGCCTGTGACCCCCAATATTCACACATAATTTATGAGAAAGCAGGGCACCCCTTGTGCAATAAGAGCGAGTCAGTGGTGGCGGAATGAGATAGGTCAACTCCCTCGGGCACCTGTCGTTGTAATACCTATAGAAAAGAGATAGTGTACCAATGTCACGTCGTAGAGATGGAGTGCCAAGAAAATTTGAAAGTGTGGGACAGTTTATTAGTCTTTTAGCCTTAGCCTCAACCCTATCGAAAAGAAGGGTGTAACTGGATACACCCCAAATGTGGGAACAGTACACCAAACAAGGGCGGATAAGATCCCTATATAATTGGAAAAGAAAAATTATCACAACCTGAACAGAACTCGCAGCTTTTTTGAAGCCAAATTAGCAACTATCGTGATGTGAGGTTTCCAAGATGGTTTATTGTTTATGATCAGACTAGGGTTGGCCAAGCACCGGAATTTTGCTCACCGCACCACACCGCACCAGGGTAAGTGCACTACGCACTGCACTGCACTGCACCGCACAAAAAGTCATTTTTGTCGCACCGCACCGCACCGCACCGCACGTCTATGTTTCAATGCGCACCGTGCTCAGCCCTACGCATCGCACCACACCGCACTGCATCTCTATATTTAAAAAATTGCACCGCACCGCACCTCACCTCACCTGGTGAGTCGGTCAACCCTAGTTCAGACCAAGAATGTTTATGTTGTCCACAGGTGAGACGGAGGAGCCATCGAAGAAGTTAGGAAATTTGGGAGGTATTTAAGAGGAGGATGTAAAGAAGTTGAGTTTTTAAAGAGATGAACTTCCCAAGTTTGAGGCGACCTTACTTGGAAGTCCCATCCAGATCGGCAAGAATAGAATGGGAATTCTGAAGTCTAGATCCAATTTTAGAAGCAAAAGAGGGAGCAGATTTGAAATGAGTGGAAGAATGGAGAGTTGAGTCATCGGCATAAGAATGAACAGAGTTATATGTGCAGCTTAGAAGATCGTTAATGAAGAATAAAGTTCGAGATAGAACAGAACCTTGTAGAACACTACAATTAACAACTGCCAATTTAGAGCGATCTGAGAGAAACATTCATAAGTGAGCAAAGAGAAGGAGGAAACCCAAAGGAAGAGAGCCTAGAGAATTGTAACGCATGCCATACCCGGTCAAAAGGCTTTCTATATGTCAAGCGCTATCAGACACGACTCCCCATATTCCCTAAGGGCAGAAGACTATAAATTAATGAGATAAGAAAGAATGTCACCAGTTGACGTCGAATACCGTACTGGTGATCAGAAAGGAGGGAATGAGATTTCAGGTGATCCAAGAAATGAGAGTTGATAAGAGTTTAAAAGATCTGGACGGAATACAAATGATAGCTATAGGACTATATAGTTAGAAGGATCAGAGAGATTACCCCTCTTCGGGATCAGCTGAACATATGCGCGCTTCCAGCACTTGGGGAAAGTGTTAGAATTAAGGCATTTAGAGTAAAGTCGAACGGGGAGGAATGCCGTAAGGTCCACTAGCCTTCCTGACGTTCATAAATCTCAGGATCTCGCTCACTCGATTATGTGTAATCACATTCGTAGCTATGAGATACCTGAAAGGAGAAGGAGTAGGAGGATGGCTGCCAAAATCGTCCAGGGTGAAATTAAATAAAAAAAGGAGGCCCAAGAGATTAGCTTTTTCAGAAGAAGTATTACCTACAGATCCATCAGAGCGAATAAGAGGAGGAATGGCAGATTTACAGAAGTTATTAGAGTTGTTTTTGGCAAGGGGTCAGAAATTTTTATCAATAGGAGATCCATGGAGGTCAGCGCACTTCCTTTTGGTGAAAACACGCTTAGCCTGAAGAATAATATCCCTGCAAAGATTCTGAGTTGAACAAAAGTTAGCAAGAGTGATAGGAAAAGGAAAGTTTTTCCATTTCCAATAGGCATTGTCTCTATCCTGAAGAGCATGAGAACATGTGCCATAAAACCACGGATTTTCAGGAGAAAAAGATTTAGTAGAAGACTGAATGAACATGCCCATTTCCTTGGAGATCATGACCCCTACTTTTTCAGCAGTTAGCTAAGAGTTCTCCGCGTAAAAACGGGATTCACACCAAAGGTAGGTAGCAAAGAAGCGACGCAACACCCTCCCAATTAGCCCGATTAAAGCGCCAGAAAGAACATTAAGGGCATGGTGGAGCTGCTGGAGAGAAAATGCTATAATTAAGAGCTACAAGATTGTGGTCAGAATTACCGGTAGCAGAGAAAATTGTATATTTGTGGTG
>JABUQX010007532.1:5000-7500 GCA_015478945.1 Trachelipus rathkii | reverse complement strand
AAACACCAAAACAGAACAGATTCTCTCGTATCCTCTTTTTATGAAATCATCATTCTTGGTGATTTCAAAACTCAACACCTCGGTATACAGTTAGTGTACTCGCCTACCATTTCTCTAGCCAAAATAACCTCGGATTAAATGATGCAGATCCTTGTCTGCAATCCTGATCGTTATGGAAATGAACAAATAAACCAGATCTTTCCTTAACTTCCAGTACTTTACCTTACATTCTTAAATTCTTTCCACCTCTAGGTTCCCTCGACCGCCTTATTTCTGTACTCTGTTCTATCTCTTCAAGCTTTCTACAGGAAAGACCCAAGACTTAAGAGAGGAAATATTTTGGTCAATTTGGTGTTGCTAGCTGATCAAAATTGCAGTCGTACTTGTTTTATTTCCTCACAACTTGGATTTCAATTACAATAATTAACTGATTCGGCATGAAGTGACCTTGGAGTGTGTTGAATCCATAACTAAGGTGATCTTTTCTTTCATGGTGGTGCACATTCCATTTTGTGTCAACTCAACTAAACTAATAAACTCTGATTAATTCTGTTTGTTAAACTGATATTAGCCAAAGGAATGCGTTAAGAAAAAACTATTGTTTTCAGAATCTAGAAGGGCTCCAGAAGAACATGAAATTTATATTCCATCTTATAACCGTGGAGAATGTATTCACCGTGAAACTGGAAACTCTTTTCAACGGAGAAAGTGTAATTAACTTTCAAGTTCCTCCTCCCCACAGTCTTAACGAAACTTTGAACAAAATGTCAACTCATTGATTCTCTTTATTCTTTCCCTCATCTAATTTCTTTCGAATGCCCAACAGCAGTTTTAAATCCTAAATCGCACAAACCTTTGATTATATATATATATATATATATATATATATATATATATTATATATATATATATATATATATGTATATATAACTAACCCTATATATATATATATATATATATATATATATATATATATATATATATATATAATATCATATATATATATATATATATATCTTCTAACTACTGCTATAACATATATCTATATGATATATATATATATATATATATATATATATATATATATATATATATATATATATATATATATATATATATATATACGCCAGAGTTTACTTTAGAACAGGGGTGAAATTAGAGAACTACAAATCCTACACTAAAACAAATGACATTTTTGTAACCAGTGGACAATTTTAGACAAAAAAAAAAAAATTTTTTTTTTTTTTAGGGGACTCGAGCCAACAAGGGGATAGAGGGGACGAAGTCTCCCCATCGTCCACACCGGTAGGCCGAGAGATTGACTCCTTAAATCTTTGTGGTTTACCGTATTCCTTTAGTTAAAAAAAAATTAGAAAAATATGAACATATTTTCAAACGTGAGCATGATAAAAAGGAATTTCTGGCTACTTTATGGCACCTTGTGTTGCATTTCTTTCTATTACATTGAAACGGACACAACACTCTTTGATCAGTTATCTTACACATTTTTTTTTACATTTCTTAAAATTCTTTTCACTTTGAACTAAACCAATGTATAATAGAAACCCAATAATTTATGAGAATTTCGTATTATTGACATTAAATCGTTTAACTGCATCGTCATGTTTCAAACGAGACATTAATGCTAATTTAATTTGTAACGGAAATGCTAATGTTGCCGCTCTTAATCGTACAATTTTAATTACATTATTAAAAATTTGAAAATCTTATTTTAAGCCTTTCCTACTTTTTTATTACATTTTCTGAACTAAAATTCTTCACTGATTACAAAAATATCATTTGTTTTAGTGTAGCATTTGTAGTTCTCTAATTACACGCCTGTTCTAAAGTAAACTCTGACCATATATATATATATATATATATATATATATATATATATATATATATATATATATATATATATATATATATATATATTTATAAATATTTATATATATAAATATATATATATATATATATATATATATATATATATATATATATATATATATATATATATATATATATATATATATATATATATATATATATATGAAAGTACATTCTGCGATCCGACACCAAATATATTTACTGGATACATGTTTTTATCTATATATATATATATATATATATATATATATATATAATAACATATATATATATACATCTTTATATATATATTTATCCATATATATATATATAACTGCTTATACTCTTCTGTGTGCAAGGCGACTCAGTAACGTTTTACTACTCAGGCTACTCTCTATATCTCTCTCACACACACTCTCTCTCTCTCTCTCTCTCTCTCTCTATATATATATATATATATATATATATATATATATATATATATATATATATATATATATATATATATATATATAATATATATATATATATTTTTTTTACATATATACTTTTTCTTTCTTTGTATATATATACTATATTACTCATCTCCCATAACTATCTTTCTTCTTTATATATTATATATGTATAATAA
>JABUQX010007532.1:0-2500 GCA_015478945.1 Trachelipus rathkii | reverse complement strand
TCCCTTTATAATATATATATATATATATCTATATATATATATATATCTATATATATATATATATATATATATATATATATATATATATATATATATATATATATATATATATATATATAAAGGGAATCTGCATGGAATAATGAATAGGGATGGGGGCTTTCGTAACTGATGAAATGAATTAGTGACTAAGAAGTTTGGTGGGAACACTTCAAAAAATCTGCACATAATATTGGCAGTAATGAAGAGGGGATAGTGTGAATGTGTGTGTGGAGTTTGATGGTGTAAGAACTAATGTTTTGGAAATGAGGTCATTAAGGAGAGGCAATGGGGTAAGAGCGAAAGTTGAAGAATATATAGTACAAGTTCCAGGTATAGATGAAATTACCGGTGAAATGATCAAGAATGGAGGCGAGATGGTGATTGATTGGATTTGGAAGTTGTGTAACAAAGCGTTTATGGAGGGTATAGTTTCGAGGGATTGGAGGAGAGCAGTAATAGTACCCTTATATAAGGGTAAAGGAGATAAGGGTAACTGTAAGAATTATATGGAATTTGTTGCCCGGTGTAGTAGGAAAGATATATACTGGTATTTTGGTCAAAAGAAGTATGTCAGTAACGGAAGGACTATTGATTGTGAAGAACAAGGTGTGTTTAGAAGTGGTAGAGGATGTTGTAGATCAAATCTTTTTGTGAAACAAATGATTGAAAATGAGGAGAAGAAGAATAAATTGTATTTAGGTTTTCTGGATATGCAACAGGCGTATGATATGATTAATAGGGAAGTTCTATGGAAGGTGTTATTGATATATGGTGTTGGTGGTAAGCTTCTGAATGGAATCAAAAGTATGTATGTATGTATGTATGTATGTATGTATGTATGTATGTATGTATGTATGTATGTATGTATGTATGTATGTATATGTATGTGTATGTATGTATGTATAAGATAAGTATGTATGTATGGTGGGAACACTTCGAAAATCTGCATAACATTGGCAGTAATGAAGAGGTGATAGTGAATGTGTGTGGGTATGATGGTGCAAGAAGGAATAGGGATTTTTGGAGATGAGGTTATTAGTAAGGAGGAGGTAATGGGTAGGCAGAGGGGTGAAGAATGGTAAATCTGGGTATAGATGGAAATTACCGGTAATGATGATCAAGAATGAAGGCGAGATGGTGACTGATTTGATTTGGAAGTTGTGTAGCAAAGCATTTATGGAGGGTATAGTTTCGAGGAATTGATGGAGAGCAGTAATAGTACCCTTAGATAATGGTAACTGTAAGAATTATATGGGAATTAGTTTATTGAGTGTAGTGGGAAAGATATATACGATATTTTGGTCGAAAGAGTGTGTCGAGTGACTGAAGGACTGATTGTGAAGAACAAAGTGCGTTTAGAAGTGGTAGAGGATATGTGGATCAAATCTTTACATTGAAACAAATGATTGAGAAAATGAGGGAGAAGAAGAAAAAATTGTATTTAGGTTTTTGGATATGCAACAGACGTATGATATGATTAATAGTGAAGCTCTATGGAAAGTGTTATTGATATATATGGTGTTTGGTGATAAAACTACCGATATGGAATCAAAAGTCTGTATAACGATAGTGAAGCGTGTGTAAGAATAAATGTCATTGAAAGTAATTGTTTTAATATTAATTGCGGAGTGAGGCAGGGATGTGTTGTCTTCTTGGTTATTCAATTTGTATATGGATGGGGTTATGAAAGAATTAGAGGTGGGGGTGACAGGAGATGGTGTTAGAATGATGGAGAATGGAAGAGAATGGATGGTGCCCTACCTATAATATGCGGATGATTTGGTTTTGTGCGGTGAATCTGAAGAGAGTTTGAGAGGATTGGTAGAGAGATTTGGCAGGGTGTGTAAAAGATGTTTGAAGGTAAACGTATATAAGAGTAAGGTTATGGTTGTGAATGAGGACAGTTCTCGGTGTGAAGTTATGTTAGATGGTGAGCAGCTGGAACAAGTGTGTGAGTTTAAATATTTAGTATATATATATATATATATATATATATATATATATATATATATATATATATATATATATATATATATATATATACTGCTATATATGTTGGATGAAAAGGAAACGGATGATGCAGAGTGTGGTAGGAGAGAGATGTGTGAATGGTAGGAGGAATGTGGCTGGTGGGAATCAAATCGTTGGTGAGATGGGGACCAAAGTCTTGAGTGAGCTAGGATTTTGCATGAGGTATGTTTTTAATAATAATAATAGGATGAAAATTTAGATATAATGAATTACCTAAGATACCGTAATTAATGTCATAGTCAAAAGCTAAAGAACAACGGGTAACGGAAGCTTCCGTTGCTTTTCATTTCAAACGGAATAACAGAGCAACGGAACTACTTTTGCAGTAACAGGTAACATTAACTTGGAACTAACTTTTTTGATATAACGATCCCACCTCTGTATATATATATATATATATATATATATATAACAACATATATATATATAT
>JABUQX010007531.1:20000-22500 GCA_015478945.1 Trachelipus rathkii | reverse complement strand
GGTACGGATGAGAGAGGAGTATGCAAAAATCAAGACAGTTTGGAGAGGCTACAATATCAGGTACATGGATGGTAAATATGCGTCGACCTCAAAATGGTAAACATTTTGTTCGGTCAGCAAGCAGGTTTCACCAAATATCCTTGCTTCCTGTGCTATTGGGACAGCCGGGGGGCAAAGGATCACTGGACCAAAAAGAGAATGGCCACCGATGAAAACCTTGCGCCAGGTGACAGGAACACCGTACGTGAACCACTGCTACAGAGAGAAACATTATCTGACCCCACATACACGATTAAAAAACTTGGTTTATGAAACCAATTTTGTGAAGGCCTGCGACCATGTGTTGAAATGCTTCCGCTATATATGCTCACGTTTCCTGGTCTGAGTGAGGAGAAGAAAAAGCTGGGATATTTGATGGCCAACAAATACGGACACTCCTCCGTGATGCTGCCTTTGCTACAACAATGACTGTGTTAGAGGCAAGAGCGTGGAATGCTTTTTCAGATGTAGCACAGAATTTTCTGGGGAACAGGAAAGCCGAGAACCGCTAACATTGTACAGGAACTGCTAGACAGTTTTCATTCTCATGGATGTAAAATGAGTATAAAGTTGCACTACATATTGCACTACTTACATTCTCACCTAAGAAAATTTCCGGATAACCTAAGCGATGTTAGTGATGAGCAGGTGAACGCTTCCATCAAGATCTAAAGTTCATGGAAGCACGTTACCAGGGCAAGTGTGATATCAATATGATGGGCGACTATTGTTGGAGCTTGATGAGGAACAGACGCTATGCACAGTAGATCGTCTACGAAGAGAAAGTTACTACCATCATAGGTATGTTTACATTAACTAAACCCATTTCTTCTATTACATTCGTTGTTGTCCCATATTACTCTTTATTCATAATTGTATTATATGTTTAACATATATCTATCAAAGACATGTATCATATCATTGCGATTTGTTTCTCTCCCTTCACTATATATATATATTTATAATATATATTATATATATATATAATATATTACTATATATATATAATATATAATATATATATATAATATATATATATATATATATATCCCAATAATTGTGATAGACCCTCTTGAAAAAGGTAAAAATCATTAAAAATTTTACAAATTTGTGTACACACAATAATCTCACAATGCGATGTATATGCAAAAAACCGATTGGTAGATGTTTGGAAATAGCACGATCAATAATCAATTGCCGAACCCCGTCCAGAACTTTTCAGATTTACCAGTGTTATATACAGTAATAAAACAAAAAGTAAATAACTATTTTTTACCTATAGCAAACCTTCACAATTATAAAAAATAATTAAATGAAATTGAAAAGTTTCGTAGGTAAAGATATTAAACTAAACTTCATTTGAATAAGCTCTAAGCTTAAAATGACAGAAACATTAGCAGTTCTCCATTTTCAGGGATAACCTATTCTTGTGGCTTCATAAATATCTCCTCCTGTTCTAAATATCTTTCGACTGATGACAGTGGAGCTGAAAGGTATTTTATTGCTAGTTTTTCAAATTCAAAAACTCATTTCCAGTGTTTTTCCCACCAATGAAGGAATATCATTGTCTTCACTGGTCAAAGTAGGCAAAATTATATATTTGTTTATTTCTTGATGTAATTCCGTATGTAGCCTTTTACTTTTATGTACAATAATCACATCGTCAGAAAGAATGAGACCTGTCTTTTTTCACTCTAACTTTTCTTTTCTGTATGACGAGTTTGATGCCACAATTTCTTTAAAACAATCCATAAAGAAGTGAAAATGGAACCTTCAGCTCACTTTCCCCACTACTGAATCATTGTCAGCAGAAGAGTCAGGAGCTAAATTTTCAGCATTTCTTTCCATGGCCTCAACGACCATATTTTTTACTGATCCATCTGATTCATGTTGAAAATTAGCTTGAATCGCAGGTCTAAGAAAGTAGCTACACACAAAGATTACACATAGAAACTTAGAAAGTTCTTTTTTTACTGATTTCTTAAGCTCTTCAACAAGTGTAATTATTCCACTGAAGCTTTTGCTTTTAATTTTATTTAAAAATAGATTTATTGCTAAAAAGGAAGGGATCACTTGGGCGACTGTTACTTGACGTTGAAAGCAGGCATGGCGATTTTGTAAAATGCTCAATGAAATGGACATAATCTTTGCCACTGAAAATCAGGTCAACATTTCTGATGCCATTCAGCGCGTATATGGTAGGGAACTTGTTGGTTCAAGCAATCTTTAAGGCATATTCATAAGTTCGTTGTCCAGCGTGTAGAAAACGTGTTGAATTAATTTATGCTGTTTGACATTCAGCTGCATCTATTGTAAAGTTTTAAGCTTGCAGCTGCCGTTTGCTGAATGGTGAAAAAGAGAGGAATGCTTCTGCAAGTAAATAAATATCTTTAACAGACTTCTGACATATTATTGAATCGTGAATGCATAGTTGCAAAATGTGAATAAAACATGAAATTGA
>JABUQX010007531.1:0-15000 GCA_015478945.1 Trachelipus rathkii | reverse complement strand
GTCTAAAAAAGTGTTCATGTTTAACATACCCTTAAAGCGTAAATCAGTAAATCAGTAAATCAAACTATCCTCTCCAACCTCTACGGATCTATTGATCTATTGATCTATTATTTAAATCCTATACTTTATAGTCAAATTGTAACGAGTAAAAACCTAAATCAGAATCAAAACAACCCACCTACACTCCTGGCAACCGATGATCTATTGATTCAAGTCCACATTTCGAGTATCATTTGGATAAACATAAAATAAAAAAAATTCTTTATACACTGATCAACGGAATATATGCTAACGTAAACAAAGTTTTCACAGTAATATAGCTTACTTGATCATCTGACTATGATATAATACACAACGACAAACCTGATACGCCTTAAACATGAATAAACTGTTAACGTTAACAAAGTACCACACTTAACAACAGTAAAGTAACTAACATAGCATACAAAGACGTACCTTATTCACATTGTCAGGCATATCTCTAACATAACAATGTAAATTTATATTACATGGTAAAATTTAACTAAAATTTATCACAACATTGTCAATTATCATACTGATCAACGAATATACTCTAACGTAATAAAGTTTCCACATCAATAAAGCTAACATAGTGTAACATGAACTAAGAAATTAATGTACAAAGACAAAACCTAACACACCTTACGCCGAATAAACTACTAACCATTTAACAAAGTTCCATACTAACAACAGTAAAGTACCTAGCTCAGCGTACAAAACGTAACCTATTCTTACTTTTTCATGCATATTTTTAACATATCAAAGTTAATTTTATATTAACTACTATTTATTTACGTCGGCATTTCAAGTATCCATTTCAGATAAACATAGCCACAAAAATGAAGTCCCTGTGGACTTCTGAGTGCAGAAGTTTTATGCAACATAACAGTGTTTTCACATTAATAATGCTAACATAGCATCATATGAACTAAGAAAATAATGAACAACGACAACACCTAGCACAACTTACGCTCTAATAAACTGTTAACATTAACAAATTCCACACTTAATACAGTAAAGTAACTAACATTGCATACAAAACGTACCTTATTCATACTTTTTAAGGCATATCTCTAACATATAAAGTTAATTTTACATTGACACAGTAATATTTAACAAAAAGTTTATCATAACCTTGTCTAATTATCATACAGACCATCGAATAACCTGCTAACATAACAAAGTTTTTCAAAACATCAACATTAAAAAATTAAGTTCTTTTAATAAAATATTATAATAAAATTTAATAGTTTCCTGATTTTAAAGGGAGTAAATCAGTAAATCAAACCATCCACACCACCCTCCCCACTCCATTAACAAGTTACATTAATAAAGTTAACATAACATAACCTGAACTAAGAATATAAGGTACAAAGACAAACCTAACACACCATACGTACGAATAAACTACTAACATTAACAAACTTCCACACTTAAGGGGAGACTTCATAGCAAAATCTCAACTATTCCAAACCGATAAAAGTAAATGTTTTTTTGATGAAAAACTATATCTTTAATTTTATGAAAAAAACAAACAAAAAAAAAAAACTGTTTTTTTTGAAAAGTTTTAGGGTGAAGAGAGGAATTTTTTTTTTTTTTGAATTTTCACAAAAACTGCCATAAAATCTTTAATTTTCAAGATATTTCAATTTTTTTTCACTAAAATACTCCAATTTAGTGTGGTAATAAATTTTAGTTAGATACCTTATTTGAAAATTTGCATTTTTAAAAAAAAAAATTTACAATCTCTGAAAAGTACTTTCAAAATTTTTGAACAGAGAATAGTCAACCATGGCTGACACCACCTTACGTTCTACCAAAACATTTAATATAAACGTCAGTTTGTTTACACGTTTATATGTGAGCTTGGTACCAAATTTGAAGAAAATAAATCTGTTCGTTTTTTTTAATGAATTTTTTTTTTATCTCATGTAAGGAAAAAATGAAATGCTAGAAAAACACAAAAACATGTTAAATTTTTCATGTTTAACGCAAAAAAAAAAAAATTATTCTCATATATATATGAATATATATTATATATATATATATATATATATAAATATTATATATATATAGATATATATATATATATATATAATATATATATATATATATATATATATATATATATTATATATAATATATATATATATATATATAAATATATATATATATATAATATATATATATATATATATATATATATATTTATATATATATATAAATATATATATATATATATATATATATATATATATATATATACTATATATATATATATATATAATTATATATTATAATATATATATATATATAATATATATATATAATATAATATAATATATATATATATATATATAATATATATAATATAATATATATATATAATTATATTATATATAGATATATATATAGGGTCCAAGCAACCTTATATTGATTTAAATAAGGTACACGTTTCAAGCAGTGATGTCGAGCAGGTGGACTGAAACTGTTCCGCAGATGTCTCTTTTTTGCGAAGGCGGATCGTACTAGTAGTAAAGACTCCTGCTACATTGTCTAACGACGACGCTCTTGTCGATGGTTCGTGTCCTGGCGCGAGTGAATTTTTTTCGTTCTTTTTAATGATTTACAATTTTTTTTTCTTTTTTCGGCCAACGAACATTTGTGGGCATGTCGGCGTCCCTTGACTTTGGTCTGCTGCTCCTGAAACCCATGGCACCCCTGAAAAAATGCCGGTGTAGCCCCAGGGGGTTCCAACCACCCATTGTGGATTTTAAAATATGTAGCGAGTTTCAAAGCAGTTGATTTCGAAGCAGGAGATTTGAAAATTTTCGAAATGCCTTCTTTTTTGGGGAGCGTATCGACTAGTGGTAGACCTCCTCTACATTAACTAACGGCGACGCTGTGTCGATGCGTTCGAGTCCCGGCGCGAGTGAAATTTTTTTCATCATGAACACCCTGAAGAATGCCGTGTAGCCCCAGCAGGGGTTTCAACCATCCTTCTGTGGATTTAAATAAGTATTGAGTTTCAAAGCCCAGTGATATCGAAGCAGGAGATTTGAACTTCGAGATGCCCTTATTTTCTGGGAGGTGGATGGACTAGTAGTAGAGCCCACCTCTACATTGGTCTAACCGCGACGCATTTGTCGATGATTCGAGTCCTGTTGGCGAGTTGAAATTTTTTCGTCTATTATTGCAATTGTCGTAACAAGCATCTTGGTTGCGCATGTCGGCGTCCTTGACTTTGGTCGGTTGCTCCTGAAACCCAGGAGCACCCCAGAAGATGCCGTGTAGCCCCAGCAGAAGCATCCAATCACCCTTTCTGTGAATTTAATGTAAGTGTCGAGTTTTCAAAGCGTGATATTGAAGCAGGGAGATTTGAAAACTTCCGAGATGCGTCCTTTTTCTAGGGAAGGCGGACCGGACTAGTGGTAGAGCCTCCTGTATATTGTCTAACGCGACGTTGTCGATGGTTTGAGTCCTGGCGCGAGCGAAATATTTTTTCGTCTTATTGCAAATTGTCGTAGGAAGCATGTTGTGCGCCTGTTGGCGTTCCTTGACCTTGTCGGTTGGTCCTGTTAACCATGAGCACCCCTGAAGAATGCTGTGTAGCCCCAGAAGGGGTTCCAACCCTTCTATGGATTTAAACAAGTATCGAGTTTCAAAGCAGTGAAATCGAAGCAGGGAACTTAAAAACTGTAACGAAATACCTTTTTTTCTGGGGTGTCGGATGCTACTATGGTTTAACCTCCTTGTACATTGTCTAAACAGCGACGCTTGTTTCGATGGTTCGAGTCCTGGCGCGTGAAATTTTTCTTCGTCTTATTAATGCAGATTTTGTCGCAACAAGCATGTTGCGCCCATATCACGTTGCCTTGACTTGGTTGGTTGCTCCTGTAACACCGGAGCAAACTAAGAATGCATTTAGCCCCAGCCAAAGGGTTCCAACCAACCCTTCTATGGATTGAATAAATATCGAGTTTCAAGGCAGTGATATCAAGAAATTTGAAAAAATCCAACAGGTTTTGTTTTTTAGGGGAGACTAGTGGTAAAGCTTCCTGTACATTGTCTAACGACGACGCTGTTGTCGATGGTTCGAGTCCTGGCGCGAGTGAAATTTTCTTTGTCTTATTATTGCAAAATGTTATCGCAACAAGCATGTTGGTGCCCATGTCGCGTTCCATTGACTTTGTCGTGGCTCCGTTACAGGAGAACCCAGAAGAATGCCGTGAAGCCCCAGAGGTTCCAACCACCCTTCTATAGATTAAATAATTATTGAGTTTCAAAAGCAGTGATATTAAGCAGGAAAACATGAAAAAATGTAAAGGTACATTATTTTTGTGATGTACGGATCGGACTAGTGGTGGAATTTCCTGTACAATGTCTAACGGTGACGCTGTTGTTGACGGTTCGAGTCCTGGCGAGAGTGAAATTTTTCTTCGTCTTATTATTGCACAAATTTAACGCAACAAGAATGATGTTCCCATTTCGGCGTGGTGACTTTGATTGGTTGCTCCTGTAACACGGGAGCAAACTAGCAGAATGATGTGTAGCCCCAGTATAGGGGGTTAAAAGCATCCTACGATAGATTTAAAAGTAACGAGTTTCACAGCAGTGATATCGAAACAAGGACTTGAAAACTGTTTCGAGATACCTTCTTTCTTGGGTGGCAATCGACTGGTGTAGAGCCTCAGTACATGTCTAAGCCGGCACGCTGTGTTCGATTGGGTTCGAAGTCCTATGCGCGTGTTGAAATTTTTCATCGGTCGATTATTGCAAATTTATTCGCGAACAAGCATCTTGGGCCCATGTCGCGTGGATTGACTTTGGATTGGTTGCTCTGTAACCAGGAGCAACCCATCAAGATGCCGTGATAGCCCCAGCAGAGTTCTATGTCTTAGCTGTATTATCTTACTCTTATCCAGACCAAGTCTCACTACTATACATTAACCTCATGTTAGACTCTAGCACACTCAAGACTATTCCCTTTGCATCCACTAAGGATTAATTGCACCAGCCATCTTCTTACCATTCACAACTTTCATACTGACATTCTGCATCATCCTTCCCTTTTCATCCACCATATCCTAAATATTTGAACTCAGACATTTGTTCCAGCTGCACACCATCGATAACATAAGCTTCACAGAACCTATCCTCATAAAAACGATTAACCTTACTTCTATTCTACGGTTACTTTCAAACCACCTTTTACACCACCTGCCAAATCTCTGCTCTACTAATTCCCTCAAGGTATTTCAGATCGACCACACTAAACTAAATCATCCCTTCATATAATAGTAGGGCACCCTCCACTATCTTTCATTCTCCATTACTCATAACACCATCCCTTTCTACCTCACCCCACCTCTGATTCTTTTCATAACCCAATTCATATATATATATATTATATATATATATATATATAATATATATATATAAATATAATATATATATCATATCGGGATGCACCATTCTTTCGAAAATCGACTTGGTTAAAGCCTTTTATCATATCCCCGGCCACCCTGCCAACGTTCATAAAACTGCCGTTTATAACTCCCCTTCGGCCTTTTAATTCTCCGCACACCTTTTGGCCCCGGAATGCCGCACAGTCATTCAGCGTTTCATTGAGCTCGGCCTCCGCGGACTTGTCCTTCGATTCGGCCCTACATCATGATCTGCTCATAGCCGTTCTTCTCCAGAAGAACACCTCTCTCATCCCCGCCAAGTATTCACAAGGTTAGTTGAATACGGACACGTGTTAACACTCTTAAATATATTTTCGGAGTCTCTTCACTAACCTTCCTCGGCCACACCATTTCTTCCGAGGGTGTCCGTCCCCTCGACGATCGTGTCTCTGCCATCCGTTCTTTTCCCATGCCTCAAAAGCAACGTCAACTCCGGAGATTCTTGGGCATGGTGAATTTTTACCATCGCTTCATTTCTTCGGCAGCAGACATTCTTCGTCCTCTCAACGCGCTTCTCAAGCCTTCTAAAAAGAGATCATCAACCTCCATGTCCGTCGACTGGACTGATGAGGCCCGTCTTGCTTTTAAGTTCATCAAAGAAGCTCTGGCTTCTTCCGTCCTCCTCATTTTTCCTTCCACCTCTGAACCGACCCGCATTCACACTGATGCATCGGACTTCGCAGAGTGTGCTGTCCTGCAACAGTTTCTGGAGGATGAATGGCGTCCCATAGCTTTCTTCTCAAAAAAAACTTCAACCTGCAGAGGTTAGGTACAGGTCTTTAGGGAGAGAATTGCTTGCCATTTACCTCACTATCAAACACCACCGTTACTTCATCGAAGGTCGGAAATTCCATGTCTTAACGGACCACCAGCCCATCACTCATGCCATCACTGCCTCTACAGTTAAGCAGTCCCCTAGTGAGGCCCGTCACCTTGAATTTATTGCTCAATTTACCACCGATATTCGTCATGTTAAGGGTGCCGAGAACATCCCTGCTGACGCTCTTTCTCGTATCAGTGCTATTTCTCCTCTTCCTTCCATCAACTACGAGATGTCCCGCCTGCAGCAGCTGGAAGAGTATACATTCCCAGCTACCTCTACCCTTGACATTCAAAGTGTGGAAGTGTTCGGTTTCCTCTTCCCACTCTTACATGATATGTCGTCTAGATTTCCCCGCCCTGTCGTACCAACCCCAAATGCGACGCCTTGTTTTTAATACCATACACAGCGTCTCGCATCCCGGTGTTAAAGTCTCGTAAGTCCAAATTGGCAAACAATTCGTTTGGCCTTCCTTTCTCCATGACGTTAAGCTTTGGACTGAACAGTACATCAGTTGCCAAGGTTCAAAAGTCCACAAGCACACTAACGCTCTTGTTGAGCAATTTCTTCCTCCTGGACATATTTGACCTAGTCCACATCGACTTAGTTGGCCCCTTACCTCCTTCCAACGGATACACCTACATCCTTATATGCATCGACCAGTATACCCACTGGGTCGAAGCCATCCCTTTGCAAGACACTTCTAGTGAAACCATTCCACAGGCCTTTCTGTATGACTGGATTGCTAGATTCAGTACACCTTCCACGGTCTCGACAGACCAGGGATGCAAGTTCGAATCCTTTCTGTGGAAGGACCTCATGGTTCCTCCAGGTTCAAAGCACCTTTATTCCTGCAGTTACCATCCGCAGTCTCAGGGAATGATCGAAAGGTTCCACCGACAGTTAAAATCTTCCTTGATGGCTCATGGTAATTCTGAAAATTGGTTCGAAACTCTCCCACTCGTTCTTCTTGGCATTCGGACTTCTTTCAAAGAAGAGTTACAGTGTTCTTCTGCAAAACTTGTTTACGGTTCTTCCATCCGCATCCCAGGGGAATTCATCCTTCCTTCGCCCACTACTTCAGATCATCATACGTTCCTTGCCCGTCTTCGTCAGTGTGCTGATTCTTGGAAACCCTCTCTCCCTCGCCAGATCCGTCGAGCTACTTATATCCCGTCTGAACTTGATTCTTGTTCACACGTTTTGGTTCGTCACGATTCTCATCGCGGTCCTCTTCAAGCCCAATATGACGGTCCTTTCCGTGTGCTTCAACGACATCGCAAGTTTTTCTCCCTTCAGAAAGGTTCCAAAGTGGAGAACGTTTCGATTGATAGGATCAAGCCAGCCTTCTTGGATTCTGATCCCGACAGTTCAGTTGATCTTTCTTCACCTCCGATTCCCATCCTTTCTGTACCTTTTCGTTTAAGTACTTCGCCCACCATTCCTGTTGTTCCTTCGGTTCCTTCTTGTTCGACTCCGTTGTCTCCTGCACGTTCGTCAACTCACCAGGCTACCCTTCCTTCTCAAAGTTCTTCTCCACCCTCGTCCCCTCCTCCTCCTACCCCTCCTCCTCCTACCCCTCCTCCTCCCAGTTCTTCTCTTCCCTATCCTACTTCACGTTCTGGACGACCTCTTCGTCCCATTGTTCGTTTTACTCCGTAACCACTCCGTTCTACCGGGGGGGAGGGTAATGTTGCCGTAGCCTTTCTCTAGTTTCATTTAAATATTTTCCTCCTTTGCAATATTTATGTCATTCCCCTAACCCCTTCCTGTTACTTAATTTTTATCACAAATAAATGGGGGGATTAAAACTCTTTTCAGTCAGCCTCCAGTGATATAAAACGTTTTCATAACATTTTCCGACTCCACTCCGTTTGCATCTGCTGTTTGTGAAAGTTGTGTCACTTATCGATCTCCTGCTGCTCCAACCTTTTATTGTTTCAAACAATTTTCGTCTTTATCGACTTTTCAAGGTTTTGACTTCACTCAACTTTTTGCCTTATGCTCTATTCGCATAAAGTCTTTTGTGAAATAAGCAAGGGTGAGCAATCAATAATATTTTAGAGTTTTCATAAGAGTCTAGAGAATTAGTAATAGTTTCTATTTTCCTATAATGTTTGTATGCATTATTTCACTCAGGATTCAGAATGCTACTTACTGCATTTATGTTTGGATTTATTTGATATATTGTGCAACGTATTTTAATAACTTATGTATTAGTCAGATGGTACTATGTGTTGTTTGATTATTCATGTGGTCCGTGCATGGACCAGGATTTGGCAATTTCATAGATTATGCTTAAGCGATGCTTGATAGGATTATATTCGTGGAATAGGAATATATCATAAAATGAGAAAATAATGGACTGAATTAAGTTATTAATTAGAATTATCTTAAAGTCATAGGTTTACATGTTAATATGACATTTACAGTAAGACTTTGAATTTATAATGGTTATGGGAGATTATTCTTCTGAAACCTCTTAAGAAAATGATCAATTAAAGTGCTTTAATTCGAGAATGATTATATGTATCGGCTGAATAGTAAATTATATTTTATTGGTTGCTGTCCATAGTTTATATATGCTATCTCGGAAATTAGAATATGTTTGCTCTTGGGCCTGAGCTGGTCTACAGCAGCGTGAGTTTCAGTTTTTGCAATGATATTATTGTAAAGGATTTAGCGAGAGAATGCGCGTTTACAGTGATAAATGACTTGAATATAAGTATTGTGGGTAATATGTTAATTCTTATATTGAAATGTGGACCTTAAGTATTTCTTGCAAATCCAAATGAATAAGATTTTATAATTGAATGATATGATTTATTGCTTACAATATTCTTAATGAGATAAATTATATTATATCATTGTGAATATTGTTAATAAATAGTTTAATATTGTGTTTATAATATATCTATATATATCCTTAATCTTTATTAGGTTGTTTGAACAAAAAATATACTTACATAATTACATATTAATAAAATAAAATATACCTACCGATATTATGATGTAAAATTTCAAATGACAAATGATGAGGTCTCCTTATATATATGAAATATATATACATAAACCAATCGTATATTATTAAAACAATATACAGGTAAATACAGTCAGATGTATGCCCATAGATACCTCAGAATGATCTCCAGAAATTATGTTATGGTTGGTACATATATTCTTATACCTTGTAACAGTTCATAAACTAGCAGGGAATGCAACGATCCAATGTAGATTAATTAATTGTTTATAATAGTATTAAAGTAGGTTGTAGCAGTCTGATATTATTTTGGAGAAAGATGAGGTTCTGTCTCAAGACCCAGAATTGAAAGTCTAACCGGCACGTTGCTTGCGTGAATCGTGACAGCGAGCATTTACATAAACTGTACTATTATATAAAATTTGGAATTTTTTTATTAACTGTTAAGTTGGTTAATGAAATGTTCCGATAGTATTTTTATGATTCCGTTGGTTCTTTGTTCAAGCAAACTTTTGTGTCAAGAAGTGCATATTTAATTATCTTTCACTAAATATACGAGAATGCTGAGTTGATGTGTAAAGCGGTTTCAGGCGAGTTTTGATCAGACTCTTGAGATAGATTATGCAGTGTATAAAAGTTGAGCTAACGCTATTGACCGCTTTTTGCTCTTGCCTTTCGGCGTGCTTGCCGATACTTGGTCTACTGTTTCTTTGTGTGTTTTTGGTATCCCGTAGAATTTAGAAAGTCCATAGAGAGTGTTGGAAGGTATGCTTTGAATTTTGAGTCAGGATTTTCGGATAAATTCTGTATTTAAGTATGTGAGGTCATTTCTCAGATATTAAGGGATGCTATTGAAACAGGTGTTGGGGAGTATATTAAGGCGGTTTTTATTTATGGAGGGTATATGTATTTTCGCTCTTTATAATGGAGATAGCTAGTGATTTGTCTTAGATACTGTCATAAATTGTTATTCTTTATGAGGTCTTGTCATGTAACGTTAACTATTTAATGGTTATATTCTTGTTCTTTTTAAGTTAGTCAGTTCTATTTAAAAATCTTTACTCGTGGCGTGAAACCTGTTATTTCGATTTCATGTTTTTTCATACGGACAATTCTCTTGTTTGTAATTGTCAATCGGAGATAAAATTGTCTGCCCAAGAGAAGTATAACAGGAATATTTATTTCTGGCTTAATGTGATGTGGTGACTGCTTCCCAGTTCTTTGGAAATTTTTTATAAATGTGTATCCGTCAGGGGATCATCGTATACGGGATCCCGACAAGGCCCGTGTGTCAATATCACAGCAGCACAACTTGCCAAAAGTTTAGCTGTGACTAATGAGTATGTATTACTACCCTTCCATATTTGTTCCGGGGGTGTTAAATTATAGTGAGTATGGAATATTAGCTTAACATTAATAAAAGTATTGCGATGACTGTAAGTTGTATCTGCTTAGAGAGTTACCATATGTCTGAATTTTTTCGACTATTAAGCACTCATTTCTCAAGTTTTTGTTTAATAGCTCCGTGTTTTCTTTTAGGTTTACTTGCACTGTTTTCGAAATCAATCAATTCCTCATAAGGTATCGTTTGGCAGTTAGTCGCGAAAATTTTGAGTGTAATTTACTATCAATAAGAGTACTATCGTAAGAAAGTGTGTGTATAAGCTCAGTATTGTCGACGACCATCGTCGTTTGAAATTTGTACAACGGTAGATTACATTGTCTATCTATACTATCGTGTGTCTCGTTTGAGTTCTTGTTCTTACAGCTCACTAATCTTCCTACTATTATCATTTTATTAATCGAGCAGCATTAAGATCTAGTCATAGAATAACTGGAAATTAGTGGCTCACTTCTTGACTCTGGGGAAAAATATGATTATATTAATATTATATATACTAATTATACATTATATTATTTATAGAATATATATAACTATTAAATTAAATATAACTATTATAATAATTAATATAATAAAATATATTAATAGATATTTCAATATTAAATAGATAAATAATATTATGTTTTAGATATATTTATACCGTGATATAAATAAAATTATACGTGAACTCATATACAGTATTCTATAGCGTCCAGAAACTCTATTTATTATAGATATATTATTATTATAAATAATTATAAATTATTGGTGGTAATATGAGTTTACCGTACCATGGAGTAAGTTATTATTCATTATGTTATCATAACGTAATGAGTATTATTCCTAGAGATAATTTTGTGACTTATACTAGTCGTTACTAAAGTGTTTTATTTTTTAATTTAGTTATTATTTTTCATATTAGGACATTCAAACTATTCTAAAAATTATATATTTATCGAATAGAAGGTATTGAATAACAGAGAAGACAAACTATAAAATAATATATAATGTATCTCTGATATAGGTATTCACTTATGAAAATTAACGCAAATAGCTATGCTAGGGCAATGCCAGGTTATCTCCAGCGTGATCGTATTCTAGGGCCACGAAATTTATCGTTACTTTATATATCTTCTCGGGTATATGAGATTGTAGTATTTAGTATAAAGCATTTTTTCTCCTCTCATAAAGTCGTGGACTAATAGTTATTTATTTTCATATAGATGTTAAAAAAACTCAAAATAAATAATATAATTAACTAGGTATATATATATTGGAAGTAGTACGTCATTAATATGTGAGGTATTTATTTGACTGGCAATGCACTCTTTAATATCAAATGTTGTGATTATGATATAAGCGTTTATATAAGAAACAATATCTGTCCTAAGATATTCTGCATTAAGGTTGAAATGAATTCAGAATGATACTTTAAATTAGGTACACTGACGTTTTTACTTCCAGTGCAGTTCAATGCTAATATTGTTACAGTTACAGAAAACAAAATACACATCATGTTGGATTAGCAGTTTGAGCGTCGTCGAAGTGTAATAACTGCGAGGAGGACAATCGAAGCATACTCTTACTCTCTCGCGATAGATTTGTACGTATTACTGACATCATTTTCTCGTACGCCACGTATGAGTGTCATATTTGGATTAATTAGAAGAGCTTTAATTGTAAATTTATTATTATATTTATACACATGTAGGTTAATTAAACTATAATTCAAACTATAATTTCGTTAATGTCTTAATGTCTTAATAACAGCAATAAAGAGATTAATATGAGAAATTAGTAGGCAGCCAAGCTTTCGTGTCCTGTAAGCGTAATACAGCTTTCTGTCGTGAGACTATTGCATTCCTAGAGGTCTCAGATGAAAACTTTTACTCTACCAATGATCGATGGTGAGTAGCAGCGCGGGGTTTGATCTATCGTGTTGCGCGTAGCTTCTGACGGGAATAAGGGCCAAACTAGTTTCATATCTCCAATGAGAGATAGCCCTGGTTACGTGTAGATTTTTTATAGTCGATTTTATGTTTGGTCATTGTATATACTTTTTTCCTAACTGATAGGTTCGGCGTCGAGTTTAACCTTTTAGCTACAGGGGTGTCTTTGATGTTGTGCTCAGTCTAAACAACGTTCTCCGCAAATTGCAATTATATCTTCGAACTCTTTTCTAGATTCCAAAGAAATTAAAGTTATGTAATCTGTGAGTTCTACTTCTGGACTGAATGGATTCCTAAGACAAGAACTAATTAATTGGAGAGTAATGAAATGACTATACAATTACCGGAATTGACCTGTCATATCAATGGTACGTAAACGCTCTTCACCCTGACTGCGCGACGTACTGGTTGTGTGGTCTGTATGTCTATAATAGAGAGAGATTTGTTTGTCTGTAGATGGTTCTCTTGGAGGGCGGAGATCTAGACTAACTAGCATTAGATATTTAGAGATAGCTCGGCCTGTTTCTCGGTCTTGTATTAAATTAAGATAATATCTATAACGGTTTATATGGCTTTTCATAAGTGATGCTCTTGTAAGCGTTGCTAGTTAGTGGAGGTAAGATAGAGGACAAGATGAGGGTAGTAGTATTAAAGGTTTGGATGTAAACTCCGGGAAAATATACAATCTTTAAAGTTCATTGCAGCGTCCTACTTATACTTCTGTTTGACTCTCGATTCTATCTTAGTGAGCCTCTTATATATAGTAAATATTTTTGATTATTCATTTCAACGCACGACTAAAAGTAGCGAACTGTGAGGTTATTATTTGAAATTAATCTTGGGAGGCAGCCGTGAATATTAAGGCCGCGAATCCGCCTCCAAATAGTAGGCCTCGTTGTGATTTTACTCATTAGATATAGAAAAGTGGCGCTGATGCGTGGTCATAATTATGATTTGAGGTGGAGCACAAAACATTATAAATTCCTAACAACTAAGTTTATATATCTTGAATTCATATTACTCATACTCTTACGGAACAATTCTAAAGATGAAGCCAATATATAAGCATAAGATAATAACCTATATGAATTTTAGTCTTATATATAATTAGTTAATATAACAATCCACTGAAAAGAGTTGAACAATATAAAAACCATTTGCAATTAAAAGGAACTCATCAATCGAGTTATTTAACTAAATCAGATAGTATATCGGCTCTCCTTGCTGATCCAGAAGGATATTTCTTGCAGCACTATGACGACTAGTGACCTTGTCTAATAAGCAGTCTTCATTATGACTGAATTACTTTAGCCATTCGGAGCTGAGAAATTTCGATCCCTCTTGCTTGATGAGTTCACGACTAGTTACGTAGTGCTCGGAACTGTTATACCTGAAAGTTGAAAGTTGTACATCTACAATAGCAGTATCTAGACTGCCACCGTTCGTTCTTCTTGTAAATCTATCAACATGCATACTTTGAATTGAGGGTGAGGGAATCAAATTACCTGATCATTTTACGGCTCATCTTTCATGTTGTTTGGACGGCATTCTTAGATATGAGAGAGTCATACTGCTTGTTATCAATATATTACATAAGATTTAACTTAGCTATCATATGGTTGGTATCTCCACTGGATGACAGAGTGAAGCGTAATAAGTAAATAATTAAATAACTCCAAAATGGAGACTATTATGATGACAAAGATAGAATTTTCCGCATGTATGTTACTAGCATCTATTGCTCACATATTACTTCCCCTCGAGTAACACTTTAGATGAATGCAATACACAACATACCATAAAGATTCATTTTAATCAGTCTTATGTCATGCTCAGCAATCGACCTTCAACTCTTAACAGACTCATCACCAACAAGACCATGTACGCCAGACCGCGTCTATCTCTCTTAAGGTGTGTGGAATTCTACCAGACTACTCATCTCCCCTTTTATCTGCTTTGGCATCATCCATCAGCTCACGACTGATAAGCCTATAGTCAGAGACATCTAAATGTGTTCTGGGTCGCAATAGTGTCAATACTTTCGACTGAAGAATACTTACTCATAGCCATGAAGAATTGCCCTTGAATAGATGTCTCTCAAA
Organism: Trachelipus rathkii; assembly: GCA_015478945.1. Classification (NCBI taxonomy): domain Eukaryota; kingdom Metazoa; phylum Arthropoda; class Malacostraca; order Isopoda; family Trachelipodidae; genus Trachelipus; species Trachelipus rathkii. Next base: position 279 of record JABUQX010007531.1, on the reverse strand, counting down.
CTTTTAATTCCCAATTGAAGCAGTCATATGATCCAGTTTTTATGGCTAAGTTCCTTAATATGTGAGAAGAGGAAGTTTTTCCAATATTTTCGTCCTTAACACCACCTTCAAAAGTAACGAGTAGGATGAGACTTCAATTTAGACTCTGCAATATGATTTGGCTACTTTTTGAATTGCCATAGCATTTTCAAAGCAAAATTGGTAGTTTTTACGAATATCGACCAGCAAGCTACGCACTTTCCATCTGACAGTATAATCATAGAATGATCGATGACCTAG
>JABUQX010007529.1:22500-25000 GCA_015478945.1 Trachelipus rathkii | reverse complement strand
ATATTATATATATATATAATAAATATATATATATATATATATTAATATATAGCCTATAATATACCGAGTTTTAGCCACAATCTATCTTTAATATAATTGTTAACCATGGTTATTGGTTCCCAGGGATGGGTGACCCAACTCAAAAATGCACCCCCACCAACCTCTTTTCCCCAACCTCCGACCTTAAAGATGAAGAATATTTTACAATGGAATTATATAACTTCTATTACACTGAGTATTGAATTCAAATATAAGTAAAGGTTGTGCTTTTGAGAAAAATAACAATTTTTGCCGGCCTTTTCGGCTGAGGTCTGGTTTTCTCTTATCATCATACGAGCCGGCATTGCTAAATACTCTCTCACTGGGAACACTAGTTGTGGGACAGGCCAAGTATTCCTTGCAAGTTTACTTAAGCGCGGGTAAATATTTTGCTTAACTTTCCACCAGCTGATGAAATCATCATTGTATCTAGTCGTTTTCCTTGGTGTAGTTTTCAATCATTTGCATTACATCTTTGGGTAATGCGTGTGTTTGCTTCATCACTAGCTGGACTGTAAAAATTCTTCCAGTGAATCTGTTATTTCATTACTATAGAAGGTGTTGGTTCTGTAGATTGTTTTTTTCCTTTTAATGGGTTGGCGAATTAATAGGACTGTTCGGATTGAAGTTTTTCAACTGCAACACAAAAGTGACAGATTTAAACTTGTTTTTTTAATATTTGTTACAAAAAAACTTGCCTTACGGGGATCTAGTAAGTTGCAATATAGTATGAAGGTCGGGTGATTTTCAACCCGCCCAACCCCTTTTTCTAGCTCTAGCTCTATTCTTCTTTATTCTTTTTTTTTTAAACAGTCATCATTTTCACTTGAAAGATGGCTATGTGTTTGTTCAAAATCTTCCTTAGCGTTGAGATTTATGATATTACATATTAGAGATAAGCTTAAGAGCGCTTCTTCGATAGGCAAAAAGAATATCTTAGAATGATCTAAACTTCAAACTTTCAAACTTCGCAGATAAAAATAGTGAGAGTAATGAAGATGCATTACCAGTTGAGTGAGTTGCCTCTGTCTCTCATTTAAAGTTTTTGCGTTCACAGGTTCATTATTATAATTTTTATGTATTAAATTTTTTTTATTCCAAATCTCGACAATTAGAATAATCCGTGCAACATCCGGCCAAGCAGATGCGCGGATGGGATCGTTTAAATAATGTGAGGATGCGGATGCTACTGCATCCCTAGTCAATTGGCTTATTCACACATTCAAGGAAACAGTCGAAACAAAATGTAAACGTACTAAAAAAAGAACCGGAGGGAAAAAATAACCGTTCGTAAGTTAATCGGTGAGCACTACATGAAAGAAAAAGTAACGAGTCTGTTACTCGTTACTCAAAAAAATAATTCCGTTAGTAACGGAGTATCGGTGCCCACCGCCTGTATTATATTATATTTATATATAATTATTATTAATATATATATATTATATTATATATATATATAATATAATATATATATATATATATATATAATTTGTCGATTACTTGTACTGTAAACTAGTGAGGTATGTTATTTCCCAATAACCTCACAAGCCTGCCGTAGGTTCCATAACCTCGGAAAGTTTACTGGAATTACCAGAACTTGGTTTATAATAATGAAAATTTTAAATTTAGGTTAGGTTAGGTTAGGTCTAGAGTTAGGTATTAGGTTCAGGTTTAAGTTATGTACCTTCAGGGTATCACAGTACGTATCTACAAATATGCTATATATATTATATATATATTATATATATAATTATATTATATATATATATATATATATATAATATATATATATATTTTATTATATATATATATTAATATATATATATATATATATATATATAATATATTATATATATATTATATAATTGTTAATTACTTTTTTTATGGAACATTCTATCACCTCTCTCCTTTTTCTCTTCACTTCCATTCACAGAATAATTCAGTGGAAAGAATTGATTTAATATTGTTATTCTTTGGTTTTTCTGTCTTCAATACGTTGTAAACTTGTTTACTTTTTGTAGCCTGCGATTTTCAACTTGTTTTTTCTTTTTCTTTCCTCTAAACGTAGGGAATACAAATTAGAGGGATATCAGGAATGAAGACATAAATGAAATACGCGCACTAAAAAAAAAAAAAAAGCAATACGAATGAAGATATTACAATAAAAATTTCATGAATTAAAAAACTAAAAAATAAATCAACTTTATAAACATAATGAATTACCAAGACATAAAAGTTAACACGGGATTTTTTAAAATTGAGCGCACCAAATATTTATGACGCACATTAGAGCACGTCGCAAATAATAAACACCAATTATTTTTTCAGTTCTTTCATAATTTTTATCATAAATTATTGATCGTTTCCAAAGAAATTTTCTCGACTGGCCTCGTTTTCTTTTCATATCTCGATTACAATGTCGAATGTTGTTTCCTCTTTCTGCCATTTGCTCGCAATGTAA
>JABUQX010007529.1:5000-17500 GCA_015478945.1 Trachelipus rathkii | reverse complement strand
TTCTCTACCATTCATTTTCGCTGTTTTAGCTTTTCGTTTGTTTATCCTGAGAGTTGAGACCCACTTTCTTTGCTTCCTCCTCTAGGTAGTTCAGTTTCTCCCTCATGTATTCTCTCATTTGTGACAACAAACAGACATTATCGACATAGACCAAATATCCATAACATCCACCAGCTTCGATTCTTTCCCCCTCCTTTACCGTTGGGCCTTATCACCTCATCTATTAATATCAAGAAACTAATAGGCGACAAGAGACAACCCTGTCGCACGAAGGTCACTGTAAATGTCTCGGTCAAATCACCCTCATGCTCAACTTTACATTTGTAATTCCTGTATGACCTATGATTCTGAAAATCTTTTCTGACAATCCATACCTTCTCATCACTTTCTACATCGCTTCTCTTTGCACGATATAGAAAGCCTTTTCAAAATCCATAAGAGCCATATGAACATTTGAGCTCTATTCAATACTCTGTTCTGCTATTCTTAACACGATTTCCCTCTTTTGAAACCTGCCTGTTCCCTCCGCATTACACCATCTATATGCCTCCTTATTCTCCAAAATAACCCTCATTAGAATTTTACTCGGCACAAATGGTAACATTATTACCGTCCAGTTGTCATAGCATACTAAGTCTCCTTTCTTAGGCAATTTTATTAGTATGCCCTCCCACAATTTCTCCACCATCAATTCCTCTTCAATTTTCAGAATCTCTACCTGTATTTGATCAATTCCTGGGTCTCTAACCATCTTTAACTTTTTCAATTCTTCTTTAATCTCTCTTCTGGTTGGAGGTCTAGTTCCACATTCAACCTACTATGTGTTGTCCCTTCTTTATTTCGTTCTCTCTCCTCTCTGTTTCATTTTCACGGTTTAGGACCTCCTTAAAGTGCTCCTTTCACCTCATCAATTATCCCTCAGAGTTAAATAATTTTTCCACCCTCTCCTTTCATCTGATGCTCTTTTCTGTATCCTTTTTCAGCCAAGATTTTTTGTAATCTTGTACACTCTTCCTGTATCTCCCTTTCTAGTAGCATTTTCGCTTCTCCGACCAAGTTCACTGCCTATCTTCGCTTATTTCTCCTCGCCCTTCATAATTTCTGTTTTTCTTTTGCCAGAACTACATAATTTCAGTTTTCTCACACAATTCTATACACATCCATCAACAATGCTTTCCTTTCCCTTTCCTTTTGTTCCCGTTCTACCATCGGGAGGCATCCATGTGACCTTGTGACATTCTTTATGTGGGAACAATGTTTCCTCAATCACCAGGTCAAATTCTTGACATACTGTAAGTCCACAAACCGCTCTCCATTTCTGTTTACCCTACACCATGTCTTCCCATAATTCTTGAATGGTTGCTATTATCTGCACCGACCTTGGCATTAAAATCTACCATAACAATAAGGATATCTTTCTCTTCAGTCCACTCACTGCCCCTCCCAATTTCTCATAAAAATCCCCCTTTACTTTCTCTTCTGCCTGTAGGTGCTTAACATTGTATAACCATCACCAGTTTTGCTTTAGTCTTAAACCTTTCTCTAATTATTTTCGCTGAGACCGACTCTCATTCCATCATACTATTCACCATTCCCCCGATAACCTCAAATCCAAACCCACCCCTGTGCTCCCCTCCTCTTTCCCTGAGTTAAAGAGCTTTTGTCTTGGTCCCACCATTATCTCCCCACCTTCCATACTATCTCATCTCATTCAACCCCATCAACCCCACTGCATTTCTTCTCATCTCACTCCACCCCATCATCCCTACCAAAAACCGTTCGTGCGAATTCTAAAGTCTAGATTCTGGTCTGTGTTTTCATGCCTGGGTTCGTCAACAAAAGATTTCTGTTTATCATAACTTCAATTTCAGTAATTCAGTAATTTGAGGTGTGCAGATGATTAGCTCGGCGCATTCGATCCAAGTGGTGGGGCAGCCACATGAGGCACCTTGAACATCGCTCTTCTTGATTTGGTTCCCAGTCAAAAATGACTGCTTCTTTATTCACATAGAGGCATCAACAGAATTGAGATGCCATCAAAGGGGAACAGAAACCTGACGAGATTTTATAAAAATGACTGTCAAAATTTCATTCAATTAGAAATAATCTCTCTCTCTTCTCTGTTAATATATAAAGACAGAGAATCAAGAAAGAGAAGAGTCTTATTTGGCAAAAATGAATTTTATTGACTGATATTTTTTACATAAAATTATGCTGACTGGCTACTCGTTTAACCGAATTTACTTGGACACAGGTACGCGCAGAACCTTAATTATATTCATTATCAAAAACTGTGAATGGTTAGAGAAATTGAATAAAGTTGAAAGTGAAGATCGTCAAATAATGGTACATTAGTATATTGCTTTCAAAATATACGAATATTAGTTGAAAGCTATTAAAAACCTCTGATTTATAGATTTTTTTTAGGAAGCTTAGAAAAACTTTGATGAATATAGTAATTGATTTTTTTTTTAATTTTTTTAATTTTGGGAAAAGGCCAAAACGCTCCCAGTTTTTAGAAAAAAAAATCCAATAATGCAGTTATGTTTAATAATACTATACCTGTTACATATTCATAAGTTTGTTCAATAGTTTTATGTGAAACAAAATCAAATTGAGCGATTTCCAGGGAATCTGGCATATCAATGGGATTGTTGACATCCCAGTAGTATTTGATGTTGTCATCCGTGTTGGCATCTGTCAAAATCAAAGACCACGTTATTTGCAAAACCTTTGGTTAAAAACTTATATATCAAATGCCACATAATTATTAATATTTACAAACAATTGAAAAGCGAAAGCAGATTTTTGCCCCTAGAACAAAACACAAAATGGTTAAAAAAGTAAATTTGTTTGGTTAGGAAAATCAAAGTGAAAAGAAAATATTGTAAATTGTTAAAATAAATTGGCAATCACTCCTATACCCTTTTTCTATTATTCCACGCTAATTAATCCTTCTTTCCAAGTTTATATATATATATATATATATATATATAATATATATATATATATATATATATATTATATATATATATATTATATATATAAATATATATATATATATATATATATATATATTATATATTATATATATATATATATATATTATATTATATATTATAATATATATTATATATAATATATATATTTAATATATATAATATATTATAAATTATAATATATATATATATTATAATATAATATAAAATATATACGGATATATATATATATAATATATATTATATATATATATATATAGTATTATATATATTATATTATATATATATATAATATATATATATTATATATATATATAATATAATATATATATATATATATAATATATTTATTAGGATGCCACTTGATGATAAGGATTTTAACTTAGATTTTGTTTTTACGGGAACAAAGCTAATTTTGTTCCATTACATATAAAAGTAACCTCTATTAATTTTCATGTTCATATAATAACATTAACCCTAGCGATTGCCCTAAATATTTCAAGTGTCGATGTAATTCAACGAAATAATCATAAAATATATTAATATATTCTCCTTTGAAAAACGGAAATTTTGAAATTTAACATTGAAACGAAGTTTACTATGTTCAAAGATTATTTATAGATTAAGTTTGCAATTTTTTATTTTAAATTATTATACTTGTTGCCTGAGTGTTACATAAATTAGGCATTTATGTAAAACTTTCAGGTGGTATTCCTTTTCCGATAAAGATGAAACAAGGAAACCTAATAATAGGCAAGTGAATAAATTTATGAAATCATTTTCAAAGATTTGACACTGTTCTTGAGTACTTACTTGTAAAAGAATATGATTTTTGTTAATCATCTTTGCTATAAAACGCTATGAAAATCAGCAACAGTTTAATTCCCCTCTCTTGATGCAATCATTAAATTACTTGAAAATACTTATATTCTCTGCCTTTCCTAAATGATACATTTTTCATACCATTCCGACGGATGTAATTTTAAAAAATCTTTTTTCATTTTAAATCTCTTGAACAAATTTTATAAAATTTTGTTTATTCAGCTGTATAGTAGATATCATTGAAGGTTCTAATAGCCTCTCAAGATCTTGATGCCCGTAAAACAAAATATTTGGAGAACATCAACAACTAATACTATCAAAGTTTGAACTATATTGTACTATGATTTTTGTTATCCTTAAATTTTGTCTCAGTTGCTCATTCATTAATCAAATAAAGAAAATAAAGCACATTCCTCATTAAAGTAGTAAAGGTGATTCAAAAAACTTCTTCACTGTTGTGCTAGATATCTCAAAATCTCAAAAAAAATTAAATCGCTTAAAAGTTTCTTCTTAGAGCAAGACGTGTTAAACCAGTAACTGCAGTGACACTTCACTATAAAAGTAATTATCTCAAGCAGTACTACTGATTCTTGTGATTCAAGTGGGGATTGCTCACAAAATATGTAAATTTTCAGCTCATAAATTTCCTTCGCCGTGCATATGATGTAATGACAGGCTCCAAGGTTTCTTAAAGGCTCACTCAAGGTTATTTATTCTTTAATAATGATAACACGTGGAAATTAATTTTTTATATTTTCACTAAAATTAAATCAATATAATTAGTTGTTCAAATATTATTCATTCGATAATCATTCATTTGACCTACTTTCAGTAGATTCAGGATCGATCAACTCATCAGATAAAGGCACAAAAATATTCAACAGTTAAGTAGATTTTGAGTAGATTTACTTTTCTGCTAGAACTCGCTTATAGTACATTCGATCTATGTCGCATTTGGCTCTATCATATTCTACATATCTTTCTTTAGTTCTAATTATTGCGCTCCAAAAAAGTTTCATATATTAATACTATAACACGAAAATTACTAATTCGAAGAACCCATTTCATGAAGTACCATGTAACTTCTATAATGAAATGGGACAAAGCAAGTAGTTTCATGGAACATCTAATTGTGAGGCTCACAATTCAGATTTCAATTCAAATATAATCCTGATTAATGGTAATGTTTTGTTAATCCAGTAAAGAAAAAAGTAAGTGTCTTATATTAAACTTTTCAATAATCAAGTATACAATTTATTTGCCAGTGTTTGCAGTTGATGTTATCCTCTTGGTGCTAGTCATAAAGCGACTTAGATGAAATTACTATTCAAGAAAACCCAAATTTTTCTCAATTGGCTCAGGCAGGTCACTGGGCATGAAGCCTTTTATTCTAAATGTCCAATGTGGCCAGGCTTCTTTTCTGAGATATATAGAGGAAAACATGCAACTCCACTTTATCGTATTTAGGTTATTTGGTTTAACTAAAAGATTTCTCGGTTTTTTACATTTTCTTTTTTCATTAAAACATTTTTGATTCTGTTGTATTTTTAATGAATTTATTTCAATAATAATGTCAGCTTGTAGAGAAGGAATTTACCTAATAGTTCCTTTAAAACAACTATAAAATATAAAAATATAAGCTATGTACGTGTCGTAACGCTTAATTTTCAATCCACAGCAGCATCACTAGAAATGTTTCTTCATAAACTTTTGATAGAAAATCTTGTTTAAGGTATACAAAGAATAGATAAGAGAGCTGCACAGTCATACGATTGTGATCCGAGTTAACTAGACAATGGCACTATTCGTATCTTTTAGTTAAAAACCTCAAGCACTAGTATATTCATTAAGTATAACTGGGAAAGGGCAATAAATAACCAAAACTCTAAATCCTTAAAGATAAACAATATATAAACTAAAGCTCATATGATGATAATATTTAAAATATGAGATTATAGATAAACCTTTGTATGTAAAATTCACTAGAACATCTCTGTTTGATGTTAATAGCATCTAAATATGTAAGCCTGATAATAATAATAATAATAAAAATTTGGACGATAGATATAACCACATTTTTTATATTTGAAACCAAAATGTGAAATATAATGACCTTACTTGAAAAGGGAAAAGTTATTGGTGAGCTTTTGGGCTACTTGGTGCATTCCTTGCAAGAAAGAGATTAAAGTGATTAGGGAGAAGATGGCACAGTGGAAGACTAGAATGATGAAAAGTAAGAGTCAAAATATTAGTACCATAATAAATGATCCCTAAGTATATGAGCATATGCGATAATGAGCAAATAATAATGGAATTCTAATAATAAAATGTTATGTTATTTCGTAATTATTTTTATTAAATTACTATCCTACATAGGCAATTTGCGCGCTAAATGAAACACAATTGTATTATAATTCCACCATAAGTATATTGATTACTTTCAGATTCGCGGACGCTTTATATGTTTGCCCTTGATGAGCGTGATGTGTAGGGGTAAGTGTTGACCTACTATCGCTACGACGAGACGAGATACACGATAAAAACCGAGAAATTACTGATATGCCGATGTCTTATGGTCCAACCAAGAGGCGAATTGACAAAACGGATACCTCTCCGCTCGCGAAATGTTATGACAACAAACAAGAACATCAGACGCAAATGGAATGTAATATGAACTGGAAAATACAATAAACCACGGGAGTGCTTCTATGTATAATATGTACAATAGTCAATGAATTTGTTAAATGAGACACCCTATGGCCAATCAAACTTTACGTAAGATAGCTCTAGAGATTACTACCTAGACCTAAGTCCTCATGAACTCTTATCCATGCTACCGTGAGCTATACTGTTATACCGTCTAGTGACAATTAAGCAAGATGCCACCGCCTGGCTCAATGTTTTGACCTAACTACGCTACGACTATAGAGACAAAAAGATAAAGAAAAATCGTAGGAATCACATACTTCCTCTACAATGTCCTAATAAGATGCTTCCCCAACTCTTACTACCTAGGTATAACGCCATCCCGCTCGCCACGTCGAAACCACGTCAGTGCACAGAACACAAGGGATTGCGACGCCGTAGTCGATGTGTGATTTAATTTTATCATAACCCACTCATAACCGCGACGACGAGACAAAAGGAGGATAAACACTCTAAGTAATATATAACTTGATCATATCGTGTCCACTCAAGTATTATAATCTCATTATGCAATTCACACTCGTACCTCCTCTCACGCAATACGCCCCCAATGTGCTGAACAGTTTCACGCGGTGCCATAGCGAGATACGATCCTGGGTAACCCGCGCTTCAGCTATGATGAGCGCGTGTGCAATCTATGTGATATACCCATTAAACCGCGGGTTATTGATAATGAAATGCTCCTGAACCTAACTACGATTTTACGACAACGCGTACAGAGAGACAGAAAACGAGAATTTTACTAAATCTAAACTGTCCGAAAAGTAAGTAGCAATTAATACCCTACGAAGTTGTTCCTCCCGCTTTCACTAGCTTCAGAACGGTAGGGATACCGATCCCTCGAGGAACCATTCAAGGGTAGACGCGACATGGTGAATATAAATGAAATGACCAGTGTCAATATGCCTGGGGGTTATTATGTTGACCCACTTATACTCGTGAGCGACAGAAACAAAAAGTGACAAACTCAGAGTATGTGTAAATCTCTTTCTCACATCTACCACATATATGTGTAAAGAGCATTATACACTAATACCGTCCCAACCTGTATCTCCAACTACCTTCACCGATCTAAGCGATACGATCTCTGAAACCTTAGCAGATGAGCGGCGAACCATGTGGTTTGATCCACCCGCCTTATCGTCTGAACAGAGTAACATGAGACAAAATACCATAAACGTAGAGTGTAAAATTAATGACTTTTACTGATGTGACTAATGAGAAATTCAGAATAATTTTAACCTTATTTGCGTCAATCAAAGGTGTGTTCTTATTTTTTGTTAACTCGTCGTACTGTGTATTACACATTAGAAATGCGAACTAGCTTAGCAAAGAAGGGGCAGTGTTCTTGACCCACACGCCTACCGATCACGAGAACCCGTAAATGGATCGAAACACATCTGCGAGCGCTCATCTGAACTAAGGTCTCGACTGCGGATCGTATTCCTAGCATGGGTGAAAGAGTACATTAGGGTCCCAAGGTAGCAAGGTATTTACAATTACAAATTTGATTGCAAGGTTAAAATTATTGCATTTTCATTATACATAATAAACCCCCGGTCATCGTATGTATTATTCACCATGCGCATAAGTCAAGCCACTTCACGATTTATACCCATAAACCGGGGTAAAGCTCCATTACCTGTACTAATGAAATTGCTATTAATAGTTTTTTTATATTCCTTTTTGCTATATTTCATTCGATTATTTGTAATGAAATGACCCCGCGGCTATGGTATTCTCCCTACCCAACTGTTCGAGCTAGGAGTGCTCCGATGCCTGCCGAGGTGGAGAGGAAGCCCGTGAGTACATGTGTCGTGCTTTTTTGCCCACTACGCTACGATACGAGACAGAAAAGTGAGAAACTACTTGTGCTACTCACTGTGCTTTATTCTCCTGTTCAATGTTTGATGTTCCTTAAGCGAGCTCATTCAGCTTACGGTCCTCCCGCTTCGCACTCGTAACGTTATTAGAGGCGGCCAAACAATAGCTAGCCCTAGTTGGGTCAACACATGCAGGTACGCGCTACATGACGCTCATCTGTGGTAAAAAATAATAATACCATAAAAGATCCAAAGGCCATCGTACCTAGCATGCGGTTTGAAATGAATGTAATAGTACAATTATTGGGAAGCGGGGAAGTGAGTATGTTATACAATATAACACACTTGATTGCAAAACGGTTAAAAGTTATTGCATTTCATAACATAATAACCCCCGGTTTGTGGTATTATTATTCACCATGCGCGGTACCTTGTTTGGCCCTACGTTCGAGTGCGAGCGGGAGGAACCGTAGTAATGCTCTTCTTGGACAGTAGAAGTATTCTCGGTTCTCTTTGTCTCGTCGTAGCGTAGTGTTCAAACACATGCACGCTCATCTGCTAGGTCCAGGTCGTATCCCTAGCATGGTGAAATAACATAGGCGGTATTTACAATTACAAATTTGATTGCAAGGTTAAAATTATTGCATTTCATATTACATGAATAACCCCCGAGTTTATGGTATTATTATTTCACCATGCGCGGTACCTGGTTGGGTCTACGTTCGAGTGCTAGTGGGAGAACCTAGTAAATGCTCTTCTTGGACAGTAGAAGTATTCTCGGTTTCTCTTTTGTCTCGTCGTAGCGTAGTGGTCAAACACATGCACGCTCATCTGCTAAGGTCCAGGATCGTATCCTAGCATGGTGAAAATACATTAGGGGGTATTTACAATTAAAAATTTGATTGCAAGGTTAAAATTATGCATTTCATTATACATAATAACCCCCGGTTTATTTTTATTATTCACCATGCGCGGTACCTGGTTTGGGTCTACGTTCGAGTGCGAGCGGGAGGAACCGTAGTAATGCTCTTCTTGGACAGTAGAAGTATTCTCGGTTTCTCTTTTGTCTCGGCGTAGCGTAGTGGTCAAACACATGCCACGCTCATCTGCTAAGGTCCAGGATCGTATCCTAGCATGGTGAAAATACATTAGGGGGTATTTACAATTATATATATATATATGACCGGCGTTCTATTTATGACGTAATCAGCAGGGTTTAAATGTACTGCTTCTATACACGCGTTCAGTAGATGAACTGTATCCCTTTCACTTATTTTGACATCGCCGAAGAGCTGCTGAAAATTTTTAGTTAAAATTGCTTTACTCTCTTTTTACATTGACCACTCTGAAGTTTCAACATCGATATCATTGACGTCAGAATCACTTACCTGTAGAAAAGCAAAAAAGCATAATGAAAACAATTTTGTTATAATTTTCATTTACCAAATGCTATTGTAATATAATAAAATTGCTTACTATGTAGTTCCATTATTTCAGATGCACTTGGAGCTTTTTGCATTTGCTCTTTACTTTCTTCATTCTATTCGTGACAGTTTAACTTTCTCCTTTCTTTGAAAGCTAATGTTCTGTTTACTCCAACAATGCAGCCTAGAAGGGCACGTTCACTTTGTTTCAAAAAGAATGGTTTATCTTTCTCAATTTTTATTATTTCCAGGCTACATTTAGTGGCTACATCAAACAGGATGTCCAGTGATTCAACAAAGTTTTCTTCTCTCATTTTAAATATTTCACTAGCCTTGTTTTTGTTTCTTAGGACTTTGTGTTGGTATTCTTGCCCTTTTCCCAGTATAAATGTAGTTTTCCTGTTACCATAGTGCAGCTTTCGGAAACATGATCCCTACGGACTCTCATATTATAAAAAAAAGACTTTTAAAATGTCTCTAAGTGATCATTGATAACTTACTACCAATAATTTTATGTTTTAAAGGAACTATTAGGTAAATTCCTTCTCTACAAGCTGACATTATTATTTTGAAATAAATTCATTAAAAATACAACAGAATCAAAAATGTTAAGAAAAAAGAAAAAGAAAACAAAATTTAGTAAACATAAACATAAGTGGAAGCTTTTTTTCTAAAACGAAGCCTTAAATTTCATGTCGATCCCCACAATAATTTTTTTTAAAAAATTTCTATCGATCAGAGATAACAGCTCTTAAGGATTTAAATACCTCACAATACATCACCCTTTAATAACGATTGCATAAGATTCTCTGCTTTGATATATGAGAGTTAAAGATTTGCTTGAAAGAATTGTTTTGAATTTGACTTCATTTGATGGAACTACGAAAGATATGAATAAGAGCCAATCATGAGTCATGCAAGCGAATCACACCTACTTCGTACATATGGCGTCTAGTTGATGGTCGATACTTAATAATAATAATAATAATAATAATAATAATAATAAAAATAATAATAATAATAATAATAATAATAAATAATATAATAATAATAATAATAATAATAATAATAATAATAATAATAATAATAATAATAATAATAATAATAATAATAATAATAATAATAATAATAAAGAACATAAACTTCTAATCTAACCAATTTTTTTTTATATAAAACCTGAAACTTTAAGCCCAAGTCGCCGCAGGTTTAAAATACTTCAATTTAACTAAAATTTTGTGAGCAAAACTTCAAACTAACAAAAGAACAAATTTACTTTGGCTTCCATTTAAAAATCTGAAAAATCTGAAAAAATATTCCATGTGCAAATAATGGCACCCTAATATTACGCGTAATATATATATATATATTATATATATATATATATATATATAATATATATTTATTATATATATTAAATATATATATTATATATATATATACTATTTTTATTAACATAAACATATTATATATATGGAATTTATAAGTGGTTGACTCCGTTAATATTAGGTTAGGTTAATTAGGTTAAGTTTGGTTAGGATAGGTTAGGTTAGGTTAGTTGGGTTGGTTAGGTAGGTTAGGTTAGGTTACCCAAAAAAATTTAATCTATTTACCCTAAAATTATTAAATAACGAAACATTAATTATTGATTTTCGCTCCTGGAGTCAACCACTTATAAATATATATATATCATATATAATATATATATATATTATAATATTATATATATAATATATATATTTATATATATATTATATATATATATTATATATATATATATATATATATATATATATATATATATATTATATATATATATATATATATTATATATATATATATATATATATATATATATATATATATATATATATATATATATAATATATTATATTAATAATTTATATTATATAATTTATAATATTTATATATATATATAAATATAGATATATATATATATTCATTATATAATAAAATAATATATTTTATTTCTATTATATATGTATATATATATATATATATATATAATATAATATGTTTATTATATATATTTAATAGATATTATATATATATATATATATATATATTATATATACAATATATTAATGTATATATATATATTACTATATAATATATATATATATATATATATATATATATTATATATATATATATATATATAATTATATATATATCTATATACTAATCTATATATATATATATATATATTAAATTCTGAATCTTATTAATGTTATCAATAATAAAAACCATATATTAATATGCAAGATCTTGTAATTTAAAGTATTATTATTATTATTATTATTATTATTATTATTATTATTATTATTATTATTATTATTATTATTATTATTATTATTATTATTATTATTATTATTATTATTATTATTATTATTATTTTTATTATTATTATTATTAATATTATTATTATTATAATTATTGTTGTTCTTGTTGTTGCTGCTGCTGCTGTTATTAGTATATTGTTATAATTAGATTTGAGGAAGGAAGGAAGGAAAGAAGGAAGGAAGGCATTAAATACTTACAGGAAGAAACTCTTGCATCACACATTTGAGAATCTAAAGGATAATCAGCGAAATTCATATAACAAGAGAGCTTCAAGCAAACCCTGGATCAAGAAGATCTTTTCTTAATAAAAAAGTTTCTGCTATACAATTTTTTATATATTTTAATTAAAGAAGAAATCCCTAATG
>JABUQX010007528.1:25000-27246 GCA_015478945.1 Trachelipus rathkii | reverse complement strand
TTTCTTTGATCTACTAATCCTCGGGTCCATATTTTCGAGTATTCATTTCGCGCTAAACATAACACAAAAAATAAGTTCTTTTTATACCTGACAACGAATATCATGCTAACGTAACTTGGTTTTCACATTAATAAAGCCTACATAGCATTACCAGAACTAAAAATATAATGTATAACGACAAACCTAGCACACCTTACGCGAGAATAAACTCTAACAGTAACAAAGTTCCATACTTAACAATAGTAAAGTGACTAACATAGCGCTCAAAAAGACGTAACCTATCCACACTTTTTCAAGCATATCTCTTAACACGTCATGTTAATTCTTACATTCAACATGTGACATATTAACCAAAAAAATTTAGCATAAACCCTGTCTAATTTCATACTCGACAACGGAATATAACCCGCTAACTTAAAAAAAGTTTTATCACATTAACTTCCGCTCAATATTTAACAAAAATTCCCATCTTCACTAACTAACATCTACCTAAATTATCATAATCCCCAACGAATATTTGCAAACATAACAAAGTTTTATCAAAACATAACAAAAATAAAAAACAAAGTTTTATCCAAACAATAACATAAAAACCAAGTTCTTTCAATAAAATATCATAGTAAAGAGTAATAGTTTACTGACTTTAAAGCTGTAAATCAGTGTAATTCAGTAAATCAAACCAGCCGTCCTGCAGACCCCCTCCCTACCTACCTTCCATAACCTTTTAATTCTATTGATCCTATCTGCACTCAGTCACCTTTCCGGAGTTATTCATTTCGGATAAAACATAGCACAAAAAAATAAGTCTTTATATACTAACCATCGCATATATGCCAACGTAACAATGTTTTCACGTTAATAAAGCTACAAGGCATTACCCACCACAATAAAGAACTATAATGTACAAACGACCAAACCTAACATACCCTTACGCTCGAAATTAACTACTTAACATTAAACAAAGATCCATACC
Organism: Trachelipus rathkii; assembly: GCA_015478945.1. Taxonomy (NCBI): domain Eukaryota; kingdom Metazoa; phylum Arthropoda; class Malacostraca; order Isopoda; family Trachelipodidae; genus Trachelipus; species Trachelipus rathkii. Next base: position 26,273 of record JABUQX010007528.1, on the reverse strand, counting down.
TTAACAACAGCTCTAAAGTACTCAAACACAGCGTCCAAAAACGTAACCTATTCCACACCTTTTTTCAGGCGTAACTCTAACGTACCAATGTTAATTTTACGATTAACATGTTAATATTAACAAAAGTTTAGCCATAAACCATGCTAACTAATCATTACTTGACAACGAATACAATGCTAACGTAACAAAATTTTTTACCTCAACTTCGTAATATTTAACAAAAATTTCCATCATCAACCTCGTCTAAATACCTCACTGAATCCCCACCGACAAATTGCAAACATAACACACAGTTTTAACCAAACATAACATAAAAAAAAAATTTTACCAAGACAATAAATATAAAGAATAAGTTCTCTTGAATCAAAACTAATTCACGTAATGCGCTCATAGTTTACTCAAGTTAAAGCAGTAAATCAGTAAATCAGTAAATCTCAAACAATCCGTCCCTGCAGTTCCCTTACCAACCCATCCGCCTATCTATCTATTGATCTATTGATTCAAGTTCATATTTCGAGTATCATTTTGGTATAAATATTAACATGTAAAAATAAGTTCTTCTATATAACTGAACCTACGAAATATATGCTTGACAAACAACAGTCTTAAGCATCAATAACCAAGCCTAACATATCATAGCCCTGAACTAAGAATATAATGTAGCAACTGCAGACCAACACCTAACATACCTCCACGTATGAATAATGTCCCTAACATCCTTGAAAATTCCCTACTTAAAAATCAAAGATAAAAGTAGCTTATTTTTTTTTTTTTTTCTTTTTTGTACAGGTCATACAATACTCATTACTCATCCGTCAACAGTTAAAGCCGCGTATCTAATAACAACAATCCACTTAACAAAGCTGACCATTCTATCAAAGAAGCCACCATCTTGAACTATGAATTGACACTATCTCCGTCAATGTGTCACTCGTTTCGAATATAACATCACTCTTGAACTATGAATAAACGTAGACATTACCCTAATTGACGAGAAAACCTAAACATACTCAACAAACTTAACCAAGCCCACCAGGCTAACCAGATTCACCGTCATTTACATCTTACCGAAACTGATACCATTCTCTAACAAATCGTGTTAATTTCACCACTGGCTTAGTAATATTTCACCATAACTATCTACTTCACGACAATAAACAGTTTCCATTAACCAAGAGTATCCTAAGCAACACATCACATCCCGAGAGAATATGATAACCAATTTTCGTTCAAATACATTAGTATGTTAATGTTAAAATATCCAGGGTTGGCG
>JABUQX010007528.1:12500-17500 GCA_015478945.1 Trachelipus rathkii | reverse complement strand
TTGTTATATGACTCGAAAGGATCATCTTGTTTCTCTCACTAAGCCACTGTGCAATTTTCCAAATGAGAATTCTGAATGAGATTTGGAATTTCAACATGCCACCCAGTTGATTGCTCAGCCTAAGAGTGTGACTTGCATACCTAGGGTTATTCCCCTCACATAACTCTTCTTGAAAGAGGGAAAATAAATCTTTCAGGCTATCAACTCCTTTTCAAGAGGGGCAGAAAAACAAAATGAACAACATAACAAAATGAAAGGCTCTCCCAAACCTAACGAAATCTCTCAGATGAGTGCAGAAGAAGGTTTTAAAGAGAGGAAGATTATATGCAGCAAGGAAAACAAATGATGGTAGGGAGTTCCACAAAAGAGAGGAAGCTGGAAAGAAGGAGACATCACAACGAGCAAGTCTCAAATTTTCAATGCTCGCACAAAATTCGAGCGCTTGCAAAGCACCCCTTGTTCTAGGAGTGCCTCGTAGTGGTGGAAGTATACAAGTGGTCAGCTCCCCGAGCACCTGCCGTTATAGTACCAATGGTAAAGAGAAAGTAAGTCAACGTCACGCCGCAGGAATAGAGATGGTTAAGGGAGTTAGAAAGTAGGAAACAGTTTATTGGTATTCTAGCCTTACACTCAACCCTGTCCAAAAGAAGGGAGGAACCGGAGACCCCCAAATATGAGAACAGTTCTCCATACAAGGGTGAATAAGACCCTTATATAACTGGAGTAACTGTTCGGAAGAAAAAAATTCTCTCAACCTAAACAAAACTTGCAGATTCTTTGAGGATTCCCTTGCAACCGTTTTGGGGAGGTTTTCAGGAGAATTTGTTGTTAATGTTCAGAAAAAGAATGTTTATGTTGTTCAGAGGTGAGACGTTAGAGCCGTCGAAGGAGATAGGAGAGTTGGGAGGTGTTTTAACGAGAGATGTAAAGGAGTTGAGTCTTTAGAAGTTGAATTTCACAAGGTTGGTGTGACCAAACCGGGAAATCTCAACCAGATACGCAAGAATAGAATCGGAAGGATGAAGTCGAGAAGCAACTGTAGATGCAAAAGAGTGAGCAAATTTGAAATGTTTGAAAGAATTGAGAGTTGGGTCATTTGCACAAGAATGAACAGAGTTAGATGTGAAGCTGAAAAGATCGTTTATGAAAGTAAGAATAAAGTTGTAGATATAACAGAAACCTGAGGAGCAGATTTGAAATGAGTGAAAGAATGGAGAGTCGAATCATCGGCATAAGAATGAAAAGAGTTATAAGTGCAGCTGAGAAGATCGTTAATGAAAGATAGGAATAAAGTTGGAGATATCACAGAACCTTAAGGAACACCACAATTAACAGGAAAGGAAAAAGAGGTCGCCCCATCAACAAGGGCCAATATGGTATTATCTGAGAGAAAACTAGACAAGAGTAAGCAAAGAGAAGGAGGAAACCCTAGAAAAGGGAGCTTTGAGAGTAGTGATGCGTGCCAAAAACACCTACACACAAGATTCCCGTAGTTCCTAAGGGCAGAAGACTGTAAATCAGTGAGATAGAAAAGTATTGTAAAAGTATTGAAAGATATACTAGTGATCAGAAACAAGGGAAAAAGATTCCAGGCAATCCAGGAAATGAGAGTTAAGGTGAGTTTCAAAGATTTTAGAGAGAATATAAGTGAGAGCTATACGACGATAGTTAGAAGGATCAGAGGGGCTACCCTTTTTCGAGATCGGCTGAACATATGATCCCTTCCAGTACTGAGGAAAAGTATTAGTTTTAAGGAATAGTGAGTAAAGTTGAATGAGGACAGCCTGGACAGGATATAGTTCAGTAGCATACTCTCCCAAACACGAGGAGGGATGCCTTCCGGACCACTATCCTTCCTGACGTTCATAGTTCTCAGGATCCCATGCACTCGATCATGTGAAATCACAAGTAGAGACCGCGACACCTGATAAGAGAAGGAGTAGGAGGAGGGATGCCAGAATCGTCTGGGGTGGAATTAGATGAAAAAAGGAGGCCGAAGAGATAAGCCTTTTCAGGAGTTTTAGCAACAGATCCATCAGAGTGAATTAGAGGAAGAAAGGCAGATTTATAGAAGTTGTTAGAAATGCTTTTGGCAAGAGGCCAGAAATTTTATTAGTAGAAGAGCCAAGGTCAGCCACTTTTGCTTAGCCTGTCTAATAAAATCCCTTTAATGATTCAGAACTGAATGAAAATTTACGAGAGTGATAGGAGAACGAGATTTTTTCCATGCACGATAAATGCTGTCTCTGTCCTGAAGAGCACGAGAACAGGTGCTACCGAACCATGGAATTTGAGGAGAAAAAGATTTAATTGAAGAAGGAATGAACTTGTTCATCCAGTCAACGATAACGGCCCCTATATTTTTCAATAAAGGCCGAAGCGTCTCCAGAATCAAAACATGATTCACTCCAGGAGTAGCTAGCGAAGAAGTGGATCATTGCTCCCCAATTGGTCAGGTTAAAGTGAGAGAAAATGCGTTTAAGGCATGGTGGAGCTGCTGGAGAGAAAATGTTATAATTAAGAGCTACAAGTTTGTGGTCAGAGTTTAAAATAGGAGAAAAGATGATGTATTTGTAAAGAGAAGGAGTAGTGATCTCACACTGACTCTCTCCAAACTTTTGTTGCCCTCGAGTTATTTCTTCACTATTTATTTTCTTTTTTTCAACATTACTTTTCTAAACATTCTAGTCGTAGAGCAGTCTCAGTGAATGGGTCTTTCAGAGTGTGCATAGGCATTACCAAGGCAATTCTTTTAGATGTGGGGGCGTTCACTGAATTTTATCTTCCTTTGTCCAAAATTTTTCTTCGTAGCTAATATGTTATCTTCAGGAGTCATCATTGCATTTAAACTTTATAATTTCATACTACTTACAGTATATTTCAACCCGAAGTCGTGCAAATTTTACTCTCCATGATACTAAACACTTTTTTCTTCATGGAAAATGAAATAATCTTTCTGATTCCTTACCTTCACGTTCTTACATACACTGTTGAAATTGTCAACACATACTCTCTTCCTTCATATTTCTTTCATCTTGCTTCACCCGAAGGCATGAAAGATTTCCTATCTTCTTCAAAATTTAACACTGTGTTCATGTCTTTGCCTCTATTCCTATTTAGACAATTTATGTCTAATTTCCATCCCTCCGTCCGTCGGCAACTCATTGGGGATTTACTATCTGTAATTTCTTTAAAGATTAGTCATTTTTCCTTTCTTTTGAATTTTAAACTATGAAGTCTTGTAGTTCTGATAGAATCCTTCTTGTGGTTTTCAAAATTGACCCTTCCTAGCCAACATTCTGATTTGATAAACTTTCTATCCTGCCAACAACATTTGATCTTTAAATTGCCATCTTGTGAAAGAAAGGGAATCTCTCAACTCTCTCTAAAACTATTGTCCCATTATTTTCAACTCTGCTTTCAGATTACCAGTATAGTTTACCTAAGGATTGTTAATTAGGTGATCTTTTTTCCCTTCTTCATGACTCTTGCCCTCTACAGTCCGATATTCCGGTGAATCATTCCATTGTTTACAAACTTTCTTCTTTTTGTATCTGTCCTTCTCTCCGTAACCTTTAATATAACTACCACAAGCCACTCTACAATGGCTGTTTTAGACATCCACCGTTATTAAACCATCAGCAATTTTTTGTGCTTTCCTATACAATTTTTTACCTTTTCAATAATGATTGTATCTCTGTTACATCATCATCTATCCATTATTATTTCGAGACTCCCACCTTCATTATTTTCATATAATCACGCACACATATTTACTCTATAAACACATAATTTATAAACAAATATTATATATTTTCTATTATTATATATTTTAATAAACTATATAATATAATATAATAATCAATTTTTATATAGTATTTTGAATTTTGGCTATTTCCCTCTTTTAAAATACTAATACTAAATATACCTAGTATAATACTTTACAAAATAGTGTGATAATGATAGAATGACTTTTATCGAATGTACTCGAATAGGTGTTATAGATAATATTACCCATAATACCCTATATAAAGATTACCATCTATACTACTCAATATAAATATCACTTATCCTATATAATATAGTAACCTATATTTATTATTCATAATACTTGACACATACTATAATTCCTATACTATACTACTAATAATCCCTCATAATGACTATTCTATCTTCTTACATATACTACATTATTATATACCACAGTCGATACATATTATTTGAATCCTGTTGTTATCTATGGGCTATGTGATTTATACATTACACATATTACTATATGGGTGGTAAAAAAGTGAAGCGGTGAATATGAGATGGATAGTATGAATAAAATGAAAATAAATCATAATGAGCAACATCCTTGAACTTGCTCTTGGTGTTATCTTATTTATCTTCCTGAACAAAATATACGACAGCTTCTTTCCTATTATTCCTAGCTCCGAATCGTATTTACTCCTCAAACAATATATCCCACTTGCTTCCGTCAAACAAACATTATAGTGTTGCTTTCGGCTGATTCCCTTCATTAATGATCCGAATATTGGGTCTTTTACACTTACAATACTCAAACTATCACTCTGCCAATGTTATCTTCTTACATGCAGAATATTGATTATTCTTCTTATCATATTTTCGGCAAGATAATCAGGGTTTGTCAATACCCAATTGCTTCTTACACCATGAGTCATTCTACGTAATTCTGTACATAAAGTGTTTACCACATCTTCACTATCTCCGTGTAGCAAACCAATGATTATGACTGAAGACCGTTTTTTGTGCTATATATAACACAGATGCAGAATCAAGATGCGTCAAAATTTAACCAACTCGGATTCTCTTGATCCAGACGTTATTCTCCAACTTTTTAAGATCTCGCGTACCATTATCCTCCGAATTAGCCAAAACGCATATTATAGTTAGTAAAACTCTCATCCGATCCAATAATTACCTGTGTTGCACGCATATATATTTATATCTATCCACCTATAATTACCTTATCATTA
>JABUQX010007528.1:0-5000 GCA_015478945.1 Trachelipus rathkii | reverse complement strand
ATTACACAAAATTAATTAAACATAATACATATTAAAACTATCAATGGTAAGATTGTGAGGTACCTAATCTCAACTTAGAGAGGGTCCTATCAGTCTATGTTTATAGAACTTTATTACTAATTGTATACTGATGCGCTTCCAATCGATTTTAGTATATTATGTTAAATTATTCATATTATTGGTAATTTAGGTCTTGAGTTGGTTGGTACTATTAAACCTTCTGTAGAATTAATTTACATTATCCTTTTCTTCTCATTCAGTAGTATATAATTATATAATATTCAAATACTATCATTATTTAATTTATTTTAATTTATCTACCCTTTTATTGCATTATTCAATGATGTTGTTAGTTATAGTGATATATAAAAATTGAGTAATATCTATTCTATGTTATCAAGTTTCAGCGTTGGCGTTTGAGCTATCTCGGTTTCTCTGTTTCCAATATGAATTTGGATCGATTGTTGGTCAAAGAATCTTTGTAGATATCATAATGATATGTGTTAGTGTATACCTATGCTTGATACAAGTAGCAAGTGAGAATTTTGTGAGGGTGTTACCCTACTATTACCTATATGTACCCTCTTATACCTTCTATCCCCACCTACTACCCCTAGCACCCCTCACACTTATCATTACTACACCTATAACTGACCCCACTACTACCCCCCCCCACCCCCCATTTTTGCCATGTCGTGCTTATGCTGAGATATTCTTCTATCTATATATCTAATGTTTCTCCTTATGAGTAAATAAAGTATATTGTGGCAATGTAATTACATATAATCATTATATTTTGATATTATATCCTGGCGAATTGGCAGTTGATGACCTATAGAGTTTGAGTTATTAGATTTATTTCACGTTACTGTAAGATTAATTGGTTCTTCAAGTTATTATTTATAGTTTTTCATCTTTTACCAGTCGGTTGATATATTATTTATATGGTGATATAGTGATATGTAATGATTTCTATATAGATTATTTGTATCATTCTATCAGATATGAGTATATATGATATTATATAAATCTTTTTATTTCCCCTCTCCCCTGAAATTAAACTATTTATATGTTCATATAATAAAAAATTCTTATTTAAATATCAATATTAGTGTCCTTATATATATATGTATATAATATATATATTAATTGTTTCTAAATTATTGAGTAGATTTTATAATATATATTATTAGTCATACCTTTAGTATTTATGCACCCTCTATTAATATTCATATAGTTGCTCGAGTTATCATTGAATGGTATATGCTATATCAATAATATTAATCCTTAAATATTCATGCTATCTTTAAAGTATATTATGACGTAAGTCACTCGAATGTAACGATAAAAACAAGTGGGTCCATATCATTGCTTTCGTAGAACATTAGTATTGAATTGCAATGCGGATCCTCTATAACATATACTTACTGTGAAGAAGATCAATAACAAATGTATGAGGTTAATTATTTATCATTGGAATATATATAGATCGTAATCACTCGGTAATGGACACAACGGTATCCATGTAAATTGTGTATAACTAAGCGCTCTGCCCATCAACTATTCATTACCTCGAATCACTACAACTCGAACTCAACTTTATAAGTTAATAATAAGTTAAAACATTTACTTTAATTAGAATTATAACCATATAGACATCTTTAATCAAAAAATTACAATTATTTTAATCTTCTCTGTGGAAACATAACTGCCACAAACTCACACCTTCCACTTCTACTATTCAATAATGTTAGAGAGACACTCGGAAGTTAGACTTCCTGCCAAAAATGAGACAGCAACAACTTGCATGATCCGATTACATACAGTACGTATAGAAAAAAAGCCACTCATGTAGACTCTTACATTAATTGGTATTCCAATTCATTCTCACAAGCAACAAAATTGCCCGTTGTTCATCTCAAATACTGTAGAGCATTTAGGCATTTGCTAGGCCCATCAAGAACTCGAAGCAAGAATTAAAGCATATACTACATGAAGTCTTGCAGACATATCTTAAGCAGAGAGACATGCTTCTTACACAATAAATACTATGCCCAGATATACGAAACAATCATTAGCAGCAAGGCAAACAAATAAATAGAAGCATTAAGAATTAATTCTTTTATGATAAACATATACAGCTGATATGAGAATACTATAGTACACCCAGTACATATATGAGATTAAATATTAAAATTCTTTAATTAAATGAATTCTATTTACTTAATACGTGTAATCTACGATTTGTTTTAAGAATTTCAGCTAAATTTTGAGATGTAAAAGGAAAATAAATTCATACTTGTTCTAACAGAAAATCTATAAGAAAACTGTACCAGCCCCTGTGTAAAAATATAATAATACATATAATAAACTAAGACTAAATTCTATCAAGCTCAATAATCTAACTTAACTTACATACCTCAAGTCATCAATAATATCCATTATCCTAATTTAGGAAATTATTATACACATAAATAATATAAGATGTTAATTCTATATGTCCAGCTTAAACAAATTACTATTTCAATTTGATAAGAAGAAACTAGCTTAGATATTATATACTATTAGTAAGATAAGTATATATACTCAAGACATAAGCACGATCATCACCATCTTAACTCTAAAAATAGAGTACCCAAATATTTACTGCTCTTGAAGCCATAGGAATAACCATAAACAAATCATTCTTTTTCATTATAAATTGATATATCAATAATAAATACACAAAATCATATCAAAGAATACAAGCAAATTTTATTATTAATAATAACTTGATAGAAGTATTTATTATCTCAATTTTTATTTATAAATACCAAACTTATCAAACATCTATTTAATGTAACAATAGATACAATAGATAAGGCACGAAAATAAAAAATTAACTGATACCTATGTTACGTTAATTAATTATATACTACATGTATCTATTGCAGTAACTAGAAATGAGGAACGATCTAATTTCCTACAGAACGGTTTATGATACAAACAACTAAGACTCAATTTTCGTTAGAGTTAGTAATAATTATAATACTATAATACATATAATTCCGATATGTGTTAAGCGCAAATACTAGTACCAGATTCGAATAAAGTGATCATAAAACTAAAGATCTGTATAATAGAGTGCCCCCTCTAAGTGATAGGAGTTTCACCCATATTCCCATTTGAGTGTTTTAATGTATTATTTAATTTAAATTTATATGAATATTTAATTAAAGCTAATAAACATTTGTAGTGAGGGTATATTTTCCTGATATAGTTCTCTATATGTACTGCGCTGGTCTGCAGAACGTATAAGTTCAGTATAATATATTATATAGTATAATTTATATATATATATATATATTAATTATAGGATATATATACTATATATGATATTATATATATTATAGTAGTTAATATATTAATAATATATATTAATAAGTATATAATATATATGATATATATATATATAATACTATATATATATACATATATATGTTAAATTGCTTGTAATGTGGCAGTTTGCAATTAATTAAACACAAAGGAAATTTTTATATTTGTTCATCACTCACAGGTTGATGTGTAATTTGTAGATGAGAAAAAAGCCCACTTACAAAAAAAATAAAATTTAATCTGAGAAAATACTAAAAATTGATACTTGAAGATAACAAAATGAAACTATATAAATTTTACCTACCGTAGAAACCCTTAAGTGCATTGTAATATGAAATAGTAATAATGATAAGGCACTGTATGGTGCATATATACTATATATATATATATATAGAATATTTAATAAAGGTTAGGTAGCATTTTTATAAGTGATTTCCATAATATGTATTATGAGCACTCTCTCAAGTATATAATTAATATTTACTTGGATTTTAAATAATACATTATATGTTAGATGTGAAAAATCTTATAGTATATATATATATATTAATAATAATATAATATAATAAGTGATGGAATTTGTTAATTTTATATTGTATATAAGGATAAATGGTTAAAATATGTAGTTGAGATGCTTTGATCTACTAAAAGTCATGCAAGGGTTTACCTAATCACTTATAATGAATTTCTTTAAATTCGTATATAACTGGTTATGTGATATATCAACGTTTTATCTGTATTAAGTTTTTTATACCCCACCTTTTATTTTTTTATTTTTTTTTTTTACTTTCTTTTAACTTAATTTTTTTACATTATTATTATCATAGCTATATATTTACCCGAGTCAATAATTTATGTTATTACGTATGATGAGATATTTTAATACTACTTACTATAGAGCTATTTTAACGACAAACTTAAATATATAAATATATATTATTCTCACAACATAACCTCAATCCATTGTTCCTTTTTATTTCACGTTTCATTTTTATTTTATTTGTTTATTATTTTTATTTATATTATTAATTAATTTTGATGATAATAGTCACAAATAATATAAATGGGAATTTACGTACTGCTAATATATGTACTATACTCAATTATAAATTCATAAAAAAGCTTACTTATATATAATTTATCTTAGCATTGAACGCACATTATTGAATTCTAGTATACTAATCATAGTTAACATTTTAGTTTTATAAATTCATAAATAATATAGAATAATATTATTTAGTGATAAAGTGTTTGAAGTTGTCGTTTAAAATTTTTGATTTATGTGAAGAATAGAGTAGTTTTAACATGAAAAGAAAGTATTTAAATAGTAATATTATATAATTAATTGTTCAGTCACATAATAAATTTTCCTATATTCATTTAGTAATGGTTATCCATCCATTTAGTTAAGACATATACTTAAAGTAAAAAGGATAATAAACCTATATGATAAGCCGAAACAAGAAGTGACTATTCGCAGAAGAGCGATAAAAGGCCTAAAACAACCACTGTCTTATATTAAATTAGTTTTGAGTATTATTATATAATAGGCTATATTTTTTCGATGACTTTTCTGAAAAGAAAAGTTATTTCTAATATATATATATAATATTACTCATCTGCTT